>VDFB02306238.1:0-116225 GCA_007258455.2 Sequoia sempervirens
TGAATTATTTGCAGGCTTAACCATGTTTTGGGGACTATAAATCGAACGAGAAGTCCCAGACGAAACAATGTAATTTGTTTACCTTGCGTTTCGTTCGGGGAAGAATTTATTTGGTGAGGATTTTGACAGTTGGTTTAAAATTTGGTTGAAAGGATTGCATGGGGATGACGATTGGATCTGTTAACACAGAAGCTGGAAGATAAAAATCCTGTTTTTGCCCGAATAATCCTGCGCAGATTAGGTACAAAAAATTTGGGTAGAGGACTAGTGTTGTAAGGGGCAATTGTATTTTTTGGCTTCTGGGTAGAGAACAAATCTTTTTGTGCAAGTTCCGGGAAATCTGTGCAAGCTCAAGAAATCCCGAAATTTTGTTCAAACTCAGAAGTCACAGCACCCTAATTCATCGCAGGCTACTTTAGAGTTTAGAACAGTCGATCTCCAGCTAAGTCTTTCTTTTTTATTTTCTTCCCTTTTTCCTTCTGATAAGCCCAGATTGACCAAAATCTCTCACAGCACCCCATTCACTGACAAGTTCTAGTTAGGATCGGTAGATTTGAGTGTTCTCAGGCAGATTGATTTGGTATCAGAGTTTTACCATTATTGTCTGTTATATTGAAATGGGTTGTTGAGGAGCTTCAGGGGATCTCTAATTTATTAGAACAGAGCAGGGCAAGATGAGTTCAACTTGTCCTGAATTTAATCAAGAGGGGCCGAGTTCTTCCCAGCTTCATGTCTTGGCTGTGGATGACAATGTTGTAGATCGAAAAGTTATAGAGAGGCTGCTGAAAAACTCTTCCTACAAAGGTTTGGATGCTTTACTTCTGTAGTTTTAGCCTCTGAGTTTTAATCATGGTTCTCAAACAGAATTTTAAAAGTTCTGATGATAGTTACCAAAATGAAACTTTGGATATGTTTCTACATTATATGAGCATTGCTAGAATTACTTATATTGAAAACAAAAGTTTGTTGTTAATTGCAGTGACCACAGTTGACAGTGGAAGAAGAGCTCTAGAGTTCCTCGGATTATGCGAAAATGACAACAATGTGAATAACAATGTAGGCCATATTAAATTTTCGCAGTTCATAATATTGAATTTCTTTTCTTTCTTTTGGTATTGAAGCAAGAAAGTCCAAATTACATCAGCAGAGCTGTTATAGAACAGCAACAGAACATCAACATAATAGGTACATTGCTGTTATAGAACAGCAACAATCCAAAGGTAGACATCAACAGGCTGTTAAAAACAGCATAAAAAATACAGACTGTTAGAAAACAGCATAATATTGAATTTTTTGAAAGTTTTTAGATTTGATTGCGTAAATAAACCAAATCTAAATCTAATCTAAATCTAGAAGCTTTCAACAAATTCAATATAAACATCATTTGAAAACAACAATTTGACTTTTTACCAAAAAAGCATTATCTTACAGTTCTAAAATTGTTAGAAGTTAAAGAATTTGTTATTACACTATAAGAATTAAGACCCATTTCCATTTTCATTGTAGAGGTTAAATAACTTATATTACATTATAAGAATTAAGACCCATTTCCATTTTCATTGTAGAAGTTAAAGAATTTGTCCTTACATTATAAGAATTAAGACCCATTTCCATTTTCATTGTAGGAAATGAAGGTGAATATGATAATCACAGACTACTGTATGCCAGGAATGACAGGCTACGAGTTACTGAAGAGAGTTAAGGTAAATCAGATTCTGGCTGTGCGTTTTAAATTTTTCAATTTTTGGCCATTTGTAGAAGAAAAATCGATTTTTATTTTGATATCAGGAATCATCAAAGCTGAAGGAGATTCCAGTAGTTATAATGTCATCAGAAAATGAGCCTTTCCGGATGAGCAGGTAATTGCCTCATAGAACTGTTGATAAATGTATTGGATCTCCATTAAATTTCATTTAGCCGGTACTAAAAACTTTTCCAAGTCAGTTATAAGACCACACGTATGAAATAACTTGTCAGAATGGCAGGTCGTAGTCTGAACCGGCACGAGAACGTGCGAGGCCATACAAATATTGGGTATTGGAAATAATTGTTTAGTTGTGTGTAAGTTGCATTAATTATGAAACTGTGAAAACTGTCTCAGATGTCTGGACGAAGGAGCAGAGGAGTTCATATTGAAGCCTGTGAAGATGTCAGATATAAAAAGATTAAAAAGCTATGCACACAAAGGAAGATATTGCCTGGGAGGAATGCACTGACAGCCCATATAATTATAAACTTCAAATATACTTTTTATATATATTGTCTTAGGATTACAGTTCTGTGTAAGACTTGTATACAGAATTTTCAGGCCTGAACTTGCAATTTTGTGAAGATTACAAGGAAAAAATTTCAAGCTGTGAGATTTATGTATATATGTCGGCGATTATAACGTAATAAATTTAAGCCGGGCCAGTTTTTAAAATCTATTTACTGTTTTTCAATGTCATTTCTTTGTCATTGACATGCTCTGTTTTTTTTTTGGTGTGAAATGATTTTGCTTGCATTGGATTATCTTTTAAGTGGAAAAGTGATTTGCAGATTTGGTACATGGATTATTAGGCATCACCTTTTACAGTATAACGTAGCTGTCATTAAAACCAAATAATTCTGGAACAAGTAGACAATTTTGGTATTGTGTAAAGGAAAATATCATTCACAGGTTTAATTTACTAATTGAATGAAAGGTTTGAAATTTAATATTAATCAATTTAATTTAAATAATGAGAGTGTTGGAGTAATTAAATGTTAAAGAGGTCTCTATTTCGACTCTGCTCTTGGGTTTAAGAGGTGGGACTTCTTGTGGGCGGGGGATCTCACCTGCAGGGGACTAGTCTCGCCCTAGCTCGCCTTAGATACCCGAGGTACGGGCTGCTGGGTCGCAGGGACACCCGTGTAGTATATAAAAAAAATCTAATAAAAAACAGTATTAATTTTATAATTCAATTGATAAAGATTTTGGATTGTCTATTATTGATTTAGATAACGTTGTTTATTTGTTAATATAATGTCTTGAATCTTGGATTAAATTTGTGTTCTATTTCAAGTCAAATTCATAAGTCTTGGTCTATTCTATGACCACAAGTTTGTCCTATATGTGTGGATTTGACTCCACTAAATGTGTACTTCTACTTTATGACTTGCTTGAGTAATCTTTGAGATTTGCTACATTGTATTATTAGGTTTCACCTTTATGCTATAAAGTAGCTATCATTCAAATCAAATAATTTAGGAATAAAGTAGATAAAATTGTCATTTGCATTTGTAAAAGAAAGAAACTTTCCTTAGATTTAATATAGGTCAATCAAATGAAATGTTTACAGCTCACCTATGAATAACGTAGATTAAAAAATGAGAGTTTTGAATATTCAAATTTTAATAATTAGATGTTGAAGTATGGAAAATAAATTTAATATGAAAGGGTACTTAATTCTAATAAAAGAATGTAAGCATTTGATGAAGATTGTGGATTTTTCTTATTATTGATATGGAAAATGTTGCCTTTGTGTCAATGTAATGTACTAGATCTTCCACAAAACTTGTGCTCTATACAGGTCAAGTTTGTAGTTCAAGTATATTCCATGATTGCAAATTCATCCTCTGTGTGGGGATTCAACCTTGATTAATGTATATTGATGGTTCTCCAACCAACAGATAAAATAGTCTCTAACTTTTTCTTACGTTTTATGCTCAAGACTATTATTGGTTTGGCCAACCAATATGAGATAATTGGATACTCTCCCTTACACTTCAAGCTTTGCCAAACCTACATGGGTAGATCCGTAAGATGTACTAGCCAAAGATATATAACAAATTTTGGTATAATAGCGCTTAGAAGATGTAAAGGTTCATAGAAAATGACATGGATTTGTGAGATTACAAACAATAGTGGCTTATTTCCTTATATCTTTAACTTCTAAAGTGTGAATGTAACAATAATTTAAACTATTAATTTAAATTCAATGAATTCTTCTTGATTGGTATATTATGGGTAGGGAGAAGGTGTTTAGCTTATGGATTGGTGCCTAACCTAGAGCAACATAGTCACTAACCTAGTGTATTCACTACATCATAACAATAAAATATTTATGTTAGCTTATTCCTTTATTAAGTTAGTAACTAAACTAGTCACATATGGTCGTGCAATATAATCTCTATTTAATAATCCCTTACAGGTTCAATATTTCCTAGTGTTTCTGAAAAAAGGTTTATGTCACTCACCAAGTAATAATATTAAACAACAATTTGGCATGTAGCAAGTATGTGCAAATAATATAGAAGCCCTTGGTAACTCAATTTAAGGAAATGAGAAATCATAATTGGAGACAATTTAGACCAAGAAAATTCATTCATATTAACTCTTTATAAACCATGTTACAACACAACTTCTGTAACATTGGACATTATGTATTTCCAAAACTTACCACAAATACGATAAGAGTAATTTCACCCTCTTTTTCCAGTCTATTACAATGAAAATCCTTTCACCTTTTCAAAAGATAATACAAATCAAAGCCTTCTTAGATGAGTGAAATTTTTTATATTATAATTTTATGATGAATAAATTTTATGTTTTAAATTGTTAAATGGTTCAATTACAATACAAGTGCATTCTTAATTGTGTTGTTGATGTGAGGATGTAGAGGGAAAAAAAATGCACTTAAACGCTTGTTGATCGTCCTTTATGTTTTGATAAACCATTTAAAACATCTACCACACATAAGAAGAAAAAATTCTTTTGGTCTCTTTGAAGGAATTTGAAGCAAATAGTACCTTCGAAAATATTGTTGGGTTATTAGTACATTAGAGAATCAAAGAATCAAGGGTGAAAGGGAATTCATGCCAAATGGGGGAAGGAAAAAAGTGAAACTTTGATAGGAAAAATATGTTGGGATGCCAGGATCGGGGAATTGGGGCAAGGCCTAACTTGTTATGAAATTAAGGGAAGGCTAAAAGTCTGACTCTAATAGATTATTTTAATAATTGCTGGAGTTTCAAGATCTCAGGGATTGGTGGAAATAGATACCCAAATAAGGACAACCAAAATTCTAACTCTGATAGACTTAGAAGTCTTTTGGAACAAACAACAAAGTTTTAGGCTTTGGGGTTCAATGGAAAGAGTTACCAAGATAATAGAATGTTGAAAGTTTGACCCTACAAGACTTATATAGAGAAAATCAATGAAGTTTCAAATTTTTGGGGGTTGGCGGAAAAGAATACCAAAATAAGGAATGGTTTAAAGTCTCACTCTAATAGACTTTAGAATATTTTTGGAACAAATGATGAAGTTTCAAGCTTTCAAGGTTTGATGGAAAGAAGTACCAAGAAAAGGGAATGCCAAAAGTCTAACTCTACAAGATTAAATAGAGAAAATTGAGAGTATGGATATTTTGGGGTCAGTGAAAATGGATACCTAAATAAGGAATGGTTGAAAGTCCAAATTTGATAGACCTAAAATACTTTTAGAGTGCAATTGATCAAAATTTGAGTAGTGGAGATGAAGGGGAATAGGTACAAAGGGATGTGATGCATGAGGAAGTCTAAAATTTTGAATCCAATACAAATGATTTAGGCTTCTTATAGACATTTGTATTTTAGGGATTATGAACACCAAGGGAATGGTACTGGGGGATGGGAAAATTCAAAGCTATAAAACTATGAAAAACATAAGTATGTCAAACTTCTTTAAATGTTGATACCATGGGATAAGAGTATGCACAACCTTGAGACTTTGAAACTCAAGAAAAATAACACTTCTAAGACATAATTTTGATAAGAAATTAAGTGGGTTGTCAAGATTGATAAGAAAGGTATGCACTTGTATGAATGATCCCAAAATTTTGAAAGGTCAAAAAACACATAAAACACCAATGCAAACATCAAAAACACCATAGAATTATACTTTTTGTGGATTTTTTTATAGCTTTTAACACTTAGGGAACCCATTTAGGATGTCTCATAATTTTTTTATAGATAATAGGTCAAAAATGACTAATGCACACAAAATGGAAGGGACTCAAGAAAAATTGACAATATAGCTTTGAGTCCCAACAATAGCTATAGTTGAGGATATATATTCCAACAAGACATAGTGAGGATTCAAATTAACTTCAAGATGCACACATATGCACACACACACATTTTTACCATGGGTCATAAATGGTCATGGTTGGATAATATTCATACAAAAGGGAAAGAAATGGGCATGAAAAGAGAAAGTATAGAGCCTAGGAGAATAAATGTTTTACAAATTTCCCATGTACTAATAATTTTTAAAATTCACCAATCAAACTTTTAATAAAATATGAATCCCCCCATCATAATTCATGTGTATAGCCCTAACTAGAAGGGTTTCAAATTTACCATGTTTTCATTTTTCAAACTCTTGATACTAGCTCCTTTATCAAATAGGTATTTAACCTAGTGTTGTTTCTTTGTATTAACAATCTAAGCTCTTATTTTAATTTTGCCTACCTCAATCAATTGGTTTATCTTATAGACTATGTCATCCCTTAACTCCTTAGATTATTCTTGTATGAATTTGTATACTATAAATAGATTACTAATATATATTGTTGCATTCATCCCATATGCTAATTCATATGGTGATCTTCCTATATATTTCTTCTGTGTGAATCAATCAACCCAAAGAGCTAACCTCAATTTTGAATCCCAATCCTTCTTATTCTTATTAGCATCTTTTCAATGATCTTCATCAAAAAATTATTGTTGGAGTCAACCTATCAATTTCCCTATGGATGATATGGAGAAGAATGATATAAATTAATCTCATAACCAACACAAAGGTCTTTGAACTCTAAGGATCTAAAGCACATGGAATTATCTATTATAAATATATTTGGAACTCCAAACCTTATAGCAATATAATTCATGAAAAATTTAATCATGCCCTTGCTAATAGCATTTTTGGTGGGAATCCATTTTGTGAAGTAATCATTACCCACTAGGATCCATTTGAATCTACCACTAGAATTCTCAATGGTCTCACAAATTAAGTCAATATCACATTTTTGAAAGGAGGCTTCCACTATTAATGGTCTTAAGGTTAAATGTCCAAATCCTTTAGTTTAGTAGATAACCTCTAGCAAGAATCACAACTCTTGATTATTAGATGTGCATTAGTAAACAAGGATTGCTACCAATATCATTCTTGGATGAATCTATGGGATATTATCTTGGCCATGAAATGGCCTCCTTAATCTACAATATGAATCTATTTTAATACTTTGGCAACTGGGTGAGTGCACAAAGTTGTGAGTCAATTTAAATGTCACTTTATTTTTTTACTCGAGTTGCATGTTTGGTGAGCGTCAAATTTGGTGCTCACCAAATGGCTTGGATGATCGAGCCTAAGGTTTGTTCATACCAAGATAGTTGGAAAGTTCTTAATTTGGAACTCTCCAAATTGAAAAGTTGCAATTAAAAAAAAAAAACAACTCTCATTTCATTCATTGTGTTGTTCATCTGTGACTTACCTACATATTTTCCACTTCCCAACCTACACTCACCAAATAAAAAGTATTCTTTTCACTTGGAGCTTGTAAATATTTGTCAAGATACCACCAAGACATCATGGAGGTGAAAGAGGTATGTAATTCTATTGGATATTTTTGTAGTATTGTCATTGATGTCAATAGGGAGATTGTTGCAATATGTTGTCCTTAGTGTTGTCATTGATGTCAACCTATGTCAAGCTCTAGTGTGGTGTTGAGAAAGTGTTGTAGATGGGGACATTTTTGGTGTTTCAAATGGGAGATTGTTGCAATATCTAGTGTGGTTTTGACGATAAGGTTTTTATGATGTTGTTGGTGCACTTGGTTCACTTGGTTTCCAAGTGCTTTTGAGAAAATTTGAATAGAGAATGTATAAGGTGATAGAGTTGTGTTCTATGTTGTCATCCACATTTATTCATGGTTGAAGATGTGCTTTTGTGGTTTGGATGAGATTATTAGAGGTGTTATATCTAGAGTTTTAGGTTTTGGATCATGTGGTAGAAGATGTGTTTGATAGTGTGTTGCTTGTGAAGAAGGTTGTCTAGGAGAAATGGAATTGCTCTACATTTCTCCGTGCTGAGGTTTATTGTCTTGTGGATTTGTGAATGAGCTAACATTATCTATATCTACCTTTCCTTGGTGTTTAGTTATTTTTCAAGGTTGGCTAGTGAGTTATATGTCTAGATGGTAGTGTGGTTGGTTGCACAGGATGATGGTATTCTTAGTTTCAGGTGATTGTGGTAGTGTTGCTAAATATTTTGATGGTTTCAAAATATTTTGAGATTTTGTGTGATATTTCTTCATGGTCCACAATAGGTGTCAAAACCTAGTGAAGAGTGAATTGGTTGTTTGGTAGCGTTAATATAGGTTTGGTCAAATTGGTGTGTTAGAGTTACCTGTTGAGGTGGTTTCTTGTTTGTGGAAGCATGGTATAGCATGCCAATGTGATTTGGGTTCTGTTTAAACCTTGGTGTAGTCTGCCTTCACTTCTTCCACTTTGGAAGTGTTTGGTTCCAACCTATTTGTTGGTTGCACATTTGAGGTGCATATGTTTCAATGAGGTTGACCTAAAAAAGGTTGTTTGAGGTCACAGAGGATATATAAACAAGTTAAATTGATGGATATGTTGTATATGTGAAGTGAGATATGAATATGATCAAGTGTAGTGATTTGATTGCGAGCTTAAACACTTAAGGCTATTGTAAGTAGTGAGAAAAAGGTGTCTACACTTTCAGTGTATTTGAAGTTGCTAGAGGAAGTGAGCCTAAGGTTGTAGATGGTGTAGAGTTGTTGTGGTGGATCTTCATGTTGCTCTGAGCTAGTGAACCTCCTTGTAATAGTCTTCTTTTATTCTCTTCTATTCTAGATAGTGATTCCTTTAGGTAGTGAGCCCTTAGTAGTGAGTCATTCTTCTCTTTTGGGTAGTGAGCCCTTCTAATAGTGAGCCTATTTTATTCAGTGTTATTCATATATATATGAGTTAGTACTCACTATGGTTTTTCCTTGATTAGGGTTTTCCATGTACATCTGGTGTTCTATTGTGTATGGTTTATGTGTTGATGTTTCAATTGTTTACATTCATGCTAATGCTTAATAAGGATTTGAAGATTAATGAGGGTTTTAATGTTTTTAATGTACAACAAATTCACCCCCCCTCTTAGTTGTCTTGTGTGTCTAACTATTGGTATTAGAGTTGTGGTTCCTTGGAAGAAGCTTAACTACTTGAGGTAGATCCAGATGGCACACAAGAATGGTGTCAAGGTCCCTATGTTCAATGGAACAAATTATTCTTTCTAGAAACCCATGATGGAAGCCTTTATTGTCTCATTAGGGTTTGGTGTCTGGAATTCAGTAAAAATGGATACACTATGCCTACTACTCCTTTAAAAAGTGATGATGAAATCAAGGATTTTGAGACTAATGGAAAAGAAAGGAAAGTTATCTTGAGTGGGCTTTCTGATTTAGAACTTGTGAAGGTGATAAGCCTCAAAACTTCTAAAGAGATTTGGACAAAGTTAGAGAGCATTTTGAAGGAGATGATAAGGTCAAGCAAGAAAAGATGTAGAAACCAAATTTGAAACCCTAAGGATGTCAGGAGATGAAGATATTACATGCTACATTCTCTAGGTGGACGAAATTGTTAATGCCATCAATGGTCTTGGTAGAAAATTGGAGGAAAGTGAAGTAGTGAAAAAAGTATTGAGAACTCTTCCTAAAGATTATAGTGCTAAAGTTTCTACTATTGAGGAAGCTCAAAATTTGGATCAATATTCTAGAGATCAAATGTTTGGTGCTTTAACTACTTTTTAATTAAGAGAGTTTGACAAAGATGCTCTAAAGAAAGAAACTTCTTTTAACATCAGCAAAAAAGATGATGAATCTGATCTAGACGATCTTGATGAGGTGGAAGCAAATTTTGTAAGGAGACTAAAAAGGGCACTAGAAAATACAGAGGTAAGTTACCTTTCAAATGTTTCAATTGTGGAAAGATATGTCATTATGCTTCTACATGTCCAGTCAAAGTTTCAAATAACAATCATAAAGATCATAAAGGTAAATCTATCAAGAAGAGTTATTATGTTAAAGGAGATAGTGGTGTATTTGAGGATGAGGAATCAAACTATCTAGATGATGGAAGTGATGAATGCTTGTTCATGCATTTAAATATTGGAACTAATTCTACTAACCATAAAAGATGTATGAAGTAAACTGCTCTGAAAATAGGTTACAATATTGAATGAACTATGTTGACTAATTTTCATACAAGAGAGGAGAGAAACTACTCGATACTTGATAGTGAATGATCAAATCATATGACAAGTGATAAAGTAAGGTTTTTAAGATTGAAAATTAAAATGGCAGTCTTGTTAAGTTTGGTGATGATACATTTTCAAAGATCTATCTAAAATATTTAATTAGTTTTTATGGAAAGCATAAAATAGATGATATTCTTTGTGTCAAGGGTCTTTGGAATAATCTTCTCAATGTAAGATAGATGTGTAGCAGAGGTTACAATTTGGTTTTTCAAGATCATAGTTTTGAAATCAGAAAAGGAAGCTCTAGAACATTGGTTGCAGCAAGAACAAAGATAGAAGGAAATGTCTATCAGCTCAAAGGTGATGGTGTTAAGTTCTTAATATCTCAAATTAATAAAATTTGGCTATGGAATAGAAGAATGGGTTACATAAAATTTGATATTGTAAGGAAAGCTAAGGTGTGGAAGCAACTCTCCTAATGTCAAAACCTTAGGGAAGAATGCAGAGACACTTTTAAATTTTACAATTACAATCCAATTAAGATGCACTTGAAAGAGATAACAGAAACAAAGAATTAGACATACACATATGAACACAAGATTTACGTGGGAAAACCCTTACTGGAGAAAAACCCACCACACCAAGAAAATCCCCTTTGTATTACAACAATAGAGATTACATACAGAGATCAAACTTATCTTTCTGATGTCAGTTTACAACAACATTCACAATGATCAACCTCACTACAAAACACTCAAGTTACAATACACTCAGAATTCAATTCACTCTTATCATACATCGAACTATACATCCAACTATTCATGCAACCATCAAACCAATCATCCATCAAACCGAACAACGTCTGCCATTCCTGAGTATATCCCTATCACTTCCATGTCTGTCGAACTTCCTCTCAGTAACAACCATAATAGTCCAACTGCTAGTGGTTCCCATTCAGCTTCTCTGATTGGTCAAATACAAGCCACATAGGATAGTCTTCACTCAGTCAAAGGCGTTCAACTTGTGTTGGCATGTCAGTGAGACACTTACCGTGTGTCCTCGATGCCACAAAGCCATCATTCGATATCACCAAGAGTCCATACTATTGGCAAGATGTTATACCAACTCCAAAAAACTATCGCTAAGACTTCCTCTTGTCACCAAGACCTTATACCGAAGTTCATCACTTGTATTGCTATCGCCAAGACTTATCGCTATTGGTGAAACATCATACTGAAGCTCCAAAGTCATAGAAACAATAGAATCCCCATCGGCGAGACTATCGTCCTTCGCCAGGAGATCATACCAAGGTTCAAAGGTTACTCTGAAGTGTCCAACAGTCGGCAAGACTTACCGCTATCAGCAAGGGATCATAGCGAACCTTCAAGTCATACTGAAATGAACTGCCATTGGCAAGACTTATCTCCATCGCTAAGAATTCTTACCGAACTCTTAGTGTTACCCCGATGCCTCCAAGATAAAGCTGTTAGTGAGACATCTCACATCAATAAGACTTCTTACTGAGCTACCATACATTATCCCAATGACTCCATGTGTAACACCTTGTCGGCGAGACTTTGGCTATCACTAAGATTTCACCGAAGCAAGCCTTTCGGCCAAGGGTCTCCCCGACACCGCTTGTCGCCCAGAGTCTCTCTGATATCCAATAAGAATGGCCTATCCACTAGAGATCTCCACTTGGTAGAAGGTTATATTGAACACAACATGTCACAGTGATAGGATCATTCAGTAAGACCGAAGCAAGGTCATAGTGACTAGAACTGTTCAACAAGGTTTCACCTACTAGTCGGCCAGACACAAAATATGTCACATCGACTTGGCTCTCTTAGAGGTTTCAGCTTGTGGGATTGAAGCACACATTTCCAACAATCTCCCACTTGATGAAGATCACACAAGCACCTCTAGAGCACAACAAAACTACTGACATTCATGGGCACTAAGGCCCATCGAATTGGCACACCACCTGAACTTGTTTGTGCTCACTAGCTTTGTCAATGCATCTACAACATTCTCCAGAGTATCAACTTTTTCCAAAATGACCTTTCCATCCTCCACCATATCTCGTACAAAATGGTGTTGTACATCTATATGTTTCATCTTGGCATGGAAAGTAGGATTCTTTGCCAGACAAATTGCACTTTGACTGTCACAGAAAATAGTTATTTTCCCTGCATCAAAACCAATGTTAGAACACAAATGGTTTAACCAAACTGCTTCTTTACAAGCATGTGTAGCTACCATGTATTCAGCCTCTGTAGTGGACAAAGTGACTATAGCCTGTCGCTTACTCATCCAACTCACTGCACCACCATTCATCATGAAAATGTATCCACTGGTGAACCTCCTACTGTCAATGTCCCCTGCCCAATCAGAATCCACATAACCTCGAATACTGAGAGTCCTCTGTGATTCAACCAAGTTCCCATGGTAACACAAAGCATATTCTGAAGTGCCCTTCAAATATCTAAACACTCTTTTCACAACATCCCAATGTGTCCTTCCAGGACTAGCCATAAACCGATTAAGTACTCCTGCTACTTGGGCAATGTCTGGCCTTGTACAAACCATTGCATACATTAGACTGCCAACCACACTAGCATAAGGTACACTGGTCATGTCCTCCATCTCAATAGGAGATTTTGGACAGTCTTCAATAGATAGCTTCATTCCTTGCAAGACTGGAACAACTAGCTGCTTGCAATCATTCATACAAAATCTCTAAAAGCAGCTTAATATACTTACTCGAAGCTGGGTTTCCATCCTGCTCCTGGTTGTTTCCATTCCTAAGGAATATACCTTTGCTACACCAGATCTTTCATTTTGAACTTTTGCGCATAACCGAGACTTAAGATCAAATCATTAACTTACTATTGCCTATGAACAACATATCATCAACATAGAGAGCAATAATACGCACTCGATCACTTTCAGCTTTATAATACACACAATGATTTAGATTTTGATCTTACAAATCCCAAAGACAATACAAAAGTATCAAACTTCTGGTACCACATTCTAGGAGACTGCTTTAACCCATAGAAAGACTTTTTCAACTTACAAACTAGTTTCTCTTTACCTATCTCCACAAAGTGCTCAGGCTGGGACATATAGATTTCTTCTTCAAGATCACCATGAAGAAATGTTGTCTTCACATCCATCTGTTCGATCTCTAAGTCATACACTGCTGCAAGTGACAAAAGAAATTTGATAGATGTCAGCTTAGCTACAGGAGAAAAGATTTCCGCATAATCAATTCCCTCTACCTAGGAATAACCCTTCGTAACCAACCTCGCCTTGTACTTTTCCACACTGCCATCCAGACCTATTTTTTTCTTAAATACCCATTTGCAGCCCACAGCTTTTTTGCCTTCAGGCAAGGGCACCAAACTCCAGGTATCATTCTTTTCTAATGATGCCATTTCTTCATTCATGGCTTCCAACCAAGAGTCTGAATCAGACATTCTAAATGCCTCTTTTACAGTCCTAGGCTCATTAGTGCTAGAAATCAAAGCATAGGCACAAGTATAATCTATCAAAGAGAACCCATACCTATCAGGTTGTTTTCTTTCATGAGTTGACCTCCTCAATTGCTGAGGCTGAGGTTGTTGTTCTTCTTCTTCTTCAGAAATTTCAGAACTGCTTGAGCTCTCCTTAGTTTCAGGTACATTTTGAATTTTCAATTCCTCTTTCTCTGGTGTCAGAGGAATTCCAACTACATCCTTCTTGTTATCAGACTTTTTCTCTGACTGTAGATCCAAGGTAGAAGGCTTCAACTCATGAAAGATAACACTTCTACTGTACAAAACCTTCTCCGTATCAGGATTCCAAAGCTTGTATCCTTTTATGCCAGCACTAAAGCCAATAAAAATACTTTTGACAGCCTTGTTCTCCAACTTAGATCTTTTCTCATTCGACACATATGCATATGCCTCATAGCCAAAAACATGAATGTATCTCAGAGAGGGCTTCTTACTAGACCACGTTTCCAAAGGTGTTTTCTCAACAAGATTAGAATTTGGAGAATGATTTATCAAGTAACATGTAGTAGCAACAGCCTCAGCCCAAAATTTCTCCTCTAGGCCAGCACTACTCAGCATACTTCATGCTCTTTCCATCACTGTCCTATTGAACCTTTCTGCAACTCCATTTTGCTATGGAGTATAAGGTGTAGTCTTATGTCTTTTAATCCCATGGTCTTTACAGTACTTTTTGAATTCATCAGAACAAAATTCACCACCATTATCAGTCCTTAAACATTTGATTTTTCTTCCATTCTAATTTTCTACAACGTACTTAAATTCCTTAAACCGACTGAACACTTTTGATTTACACTTCAGAAAAAAGACAAATTCTCTTCTTGAATAATCATCAATAAATGATACATAGTACCTTGACTTAGACAAAGAAGGAACATTCATTGGACCAAATACATCAGAATGAATATAATCTAGCAAATCAGAAGATTTATGAGGACTGGAATAAAATGAAATGTGGTGTTGTTTTCCATATATGCAATGTTCACATAATTCAAATTCAAGGTTACAATCATCAAGCCCCTCAACTAGGTTTTTATTCTTCAAGGTTTTTAAGCCTTTCTCTCCAATGTGGCCTAGCCTATGATGCCAGAGCATAGTCTTTTCTGCTGGAAGTTTAACTTACATAGAGTTTACACAATTAGGAACATTTCCCTCTTTACCTCCATGAGTAGCTTTCTGCGACTTTATAGAGACACTGTTACATTGAACAACATGTGCATCTAGCTTGTACAAGGTACCAATACAATCACCCCTTGCTAGCACCATTGAGCCTCTAGTCATCTTGCAGCCATTTCTAGAGAAGGTGACTTGCACTCCAATATCATTCAGCTTACTGACAGACAACAGATTTCAAGCCAGACCTGATATATGCATCACATCCTTGATTCCCTTCACTCTTCCATCAGGGAATTGGATTCTGACTCTTCCACGACCAAAAATCTCCAAAGTTGAATCACTTGCTAAGTACACCTTTCCACCATCGTATTCTTCATAATTCGTAAACCAGTCTCTATGAGATGTCATGTGGAAAGATGCTCCAGAATCAATCAGCCAGACATCATCTGATGCCTGCATAGCCAAGGCTGCAATGAAGGCATCTACATCACTCTGAGAAGAATCATTATCGGAAGAGCTCTTCTTCTTCTTATTTTTCTCCTCTTTACAATCCTTTTGGACATGACCAGGTTGCCCACAATTCCAACACTTCACCTTGGACTTCTTGCTAGGAGACTTTGATCTCCCCTCTGATTTCGATTTGGACTTCTTGTCCTTCTTGCCTTTATCTTTCGATCTACCTCTAACAGCAAGAGCCTCCTTCGCCATCTCAGAAGATTTCCTTCTCATCTCTTCTGATAAAAAAGAAGCAACAACATCTTCCATCTTGAAATTGGATGTTGTAATCCCAATAGCCATCACCAGGTGATCCCAAGAGTCTGGCAAAGAACATAATAAAATCATACAACGATCTTCTTCATCAGTCTTCACACCAATAGATGTTAACTGTGCAATCAACATGTTGAATGTGTTAAATGATCAGCTACAAACCCTCCTTCCTGCATTCTCAAAGTGTACAACTTCTTCTTCAGGAACAGTTTATTCACCAAGGATTTCCCCTGATAAATAGATGCCAGTCTCTTCCACAAGGAAGATGTAGTCTTCTCTTCATGCACATTCAGAAGAACGAAGTCTTCCAAACAGAGCCTTATCAACCCCTTAGACTTTCTATCTACAAGGTCCCAATCCTCTTGCTTCATGCATGTAGGTTTCATTCCAGACAACAATCCAAAGATCACAATCCACTAACAGATCTTCCATTTTGAGTTTCCACAACTCAAAATTGCTTTCATTGAATTTCTCTATTTCAATCTTTCTTGACATGCTAACCATCTCAATCTGTAATTCGAATTAACAAACTTCTACAAGACTCCCACTGGATAGAATTGACTCAAAAAACCCAATGTACCCGCAAGGATAACACAACTGGCCAGGCTCTGATACCACTTGTAAGGAAAGCTAAGGTGTGGAAGCAACTCTCCTAACATTAAAACCTCAGGGAAGAATGCAGAGACACTTTTAAATTTTACAATTACAGTCTAATTAAGATGCACTTGAAAGAGATAACAAAAACAGAGAATTAGACATACACATATGAAAACTAGATTTACATGGAAAAACCCTTACGGGAGAAAAACCCACCACACCAAGCAAAGCCCCTTTGTATTACAACAATAGAGATTACATACAGAGATAAAACTTATCTTTTTGATGTCAGTTTACAACAACATTCACAATGATCAACCTCGCTACAGAACACTCAAGTTACAATACACTCAGAATTCAATTCACTCTGATCATACATCGAACTATACATCTAACTGTTCATGCAACCATCGAACCAATCATCCATCGAACCGAACAATGTCTGCCATTCCTGAGTATATCCCTGTTGCTTCCATGTCTGTCAAACTTCCTCTCAGTAATGGTCGCAATAGTCCAATTGCTAGCAGTTCCCATTCGGCTTCTCTGATTGGTCGAATACAAGCCACGTAGGATAGTCTTCACTCGGTCAAAGGTGTTCAACTTGTGTTGGCACGTCAGTGAGACACTAACCGTGTCTCCCTGATGCCACAAAGCCAACATTCGATACCGCCAAGAGTCCATACTATCGGCAAGATGTTATACCGAGTCTAGAAAACTATTGCTAAGACTTCCTCTTGTCGCCAATACCTTATACCGAAGTTCATCACTTGTATCGCTATCGCCAAGACTTATCGCTATCGGTGAAACATCATACCGAAGCTCCAAAGTCATAGAGACAATAGAATCCCCATTGGCGAGACTATCATCCTTTGCTAGGAGATCATACCGAGGTTCAAAGGTTACTCTGAAGTGTCCAACAGTCGGCAAGACTTACCGCTATCGCCAAGGGATCATAGTGAACCTTCAAGTCATACTGAAATGAACTGCTATCGGCAAGACTTATCTCCATCGCTAAGAGTTCTTACTGAACCCTTAGTGTTACCCCGATGCCTCCAAGATAAAGTTGTCGGTGAGACATCTCACATCGGTAAGACTTCTTACCGAGCCACCATACATTATCCCAATGATTCCATGTGTAACACCCTGTCGACGAGACTTTTGCTATCGCTGAGACTTCATATTGAAGTAAGCCTTTCGGCCAAGGGTCTCCCCGACACCGTTTGTCGACCAGAGTCTCTCTGATATCCGATAAGAATGTCCTGTCGGCCAGAGATCTCCACTCGATAGAAGGTTATACCGAACACAACATGTCACAGTGATAGGATCATTATGTAAGACTAAAGCAAGGTCACAACGACCAGAACTAGTCAACAAGGTTTCAACTGTTAGTCGGCCAGACACAAAATATGTCACACCAACTTGGCTCTCTTAGAGGTTTCAGCCTGTGGGATTGAGGCACACATTTCCAACAAATATCCTACTGAAGATTAACTCTACTCAAGCTATGAGAGATTCTTCAAAGATCACAAAGCCTATCAATATAGTTTGCAAGGAGTGTTAGTTTGGAAAGTAGACAAAGAAGAGATTCAAAACTAAAGAATGTTCTATCGTAGGACCTCTAGAATTGGTGCATACAGACCTATGTCGACCTACCAAAATAAGAAGCTTTCAATGTGATATGTATTTTATGTTGTTGATAGATGATTACTCTAGAATGACTTGGATGGCATTTCTCAAATAAAATCAGAAGATTTAGATAAGTTTAAAGCATTTAAGTCTATGGTTGAGAATGAAATGGATTTGAAGATAAAATGTTTGAGGTCTAACTAAGGTGGTGAGTTCACCTCCAATGGTTTCAACAACTTTTTGTGAAGATCATGGGATAAAGAGACATTTATAAAATCCTAGAACTCCTCATTAGAATGAAGTTGTGGAAAGGAAGAACATGACACTTCAAGAAGCAACAAGAACCATGATGAAAGAAGCAAATCTATCAGAAGTCTATTGGAAAGAAGTTATTCATACAATAGTGTACATTCTTAATAGAGAACAATCAAGTGTGAAGAGTTAAAAAACCCCCTATGAACTATGGAATGGAAAACCTCCTACTATGAAATATTTTAGAGTGTTTGGAAGCAAATATTATATCAAGAGAGATGAAGAAAACTTGGGAAATTTTGATGCAAGATTAGATGAAGGAATCTTCCTTGGATACTCTACAAAGAGGAAGGCATAAAAATGCTATAACAAAAGGATAAAGAAGATAGTTGAAAGTGAAAGTGTCAAATTGGATGAAGAATACATCAGATCTCTTTGTTGATAGAAGGAAATGAACTTGATGAAGCCCCTTGCAGAGAAAAAGAAGAAGAAGAGAAATAAAAAGAGATGATAGTGGAAGAAGAAGCTCTGGAAAATAATCCTAAGACCCATAAATATGTGTATAAGAATCATTCAGAAGATCAAATCATTGGAGATTAGAGAAAAGTTGTACTAACAACAAGAAGAGAAGCTATGGTAGAAGAACAAGTAAACTTTTATTTACTTTATGATATAGAACCTAAGATTGTAACTGAATCATGCAAGGATGAGAGTTGGATCAAAGCTATGGAAGAAGAATTGAGGCAGATTGAGAATAATCATACATGGGAACTAGTCCCAAGACCAAAAAATAAGAATGTGATAGGAACTAAATGGGTTTTTAGGAACAAGTTGAATGAAAATGGAGAATTTATCAAAAATAAGGCTAGGCTTATGTGTAAGGGATACTTGCAAGTGGAAGGAATATATTTTGAAGAGAATTTTTCTCTAATAGCAAGAATGGAATCCATTATGATGCTTTTGTATTTTACAACACATAAATACTTCAAGGTATATCAAATGGATGTAAAGTCTGCATTTTTCAATGGTTAGAAGAAGAGGTGTACATTGAACAACTCAAAGTTTTTAACTTATCCAAAGATTCTAATATGGTTTGTAGGTTGAAGAAAGCTTTATATGGACTCAAATAGGCTCCTAGAGCTTGGTATGCAAGATTGGATAAGTACCTTTTACAATAAGGATTCAAAAAGGGTACCACAAATGGCAATATTTACTTTAAAGTTGAAAGATATTGAATATTGATTGTGGTTGTGTATGTTGATGACATAATATTTGGAGGAAATGAAGCAATGTGTAGAAGGTTTGTAGAGGAGATGTAAAATGATTTTGAAATGTCAATGTTTGGGGAGATGAATTTCTTCCTTGGGCTCGAAATAAATCAATTTGATAAAGGTATATTCATCTCACAATCAAAATATATCAATGAAATATTAAAGAAGTTTAGAATGGAGGACTCTAAACTAGTATGTACTCACATGGTTATTCGTTGTAAGTTGAACTTGAAAATGATGAATCTCCTAAGATAGATTAGACCAAGTATAGATCAATGATTGGTGGATTGATATATCTAACTATTACTAGATTGGATATCATGTATGTAGTATGTCTTGTAGTAAGATTTCAAGAAGATCCTAGAGAATCAAATGTGGCAGTAGTAAAAAGGATATTTAGATACTTGAAAGACACTTTGAACATTGGTCTATGGTATCCTAGGGATGTTGATTTCTCTTTGAGTGCTTATATAGATGTAGATTTGGTAGGTTTTATAGATGAAAAAAGAAGTACAAGTGGAGGCGCTTTCTTTCTTGGAAGCAGATTAGTTTCTTGGTTAAGTAAGAAGCATGATTCAGTCTCATTATCTACTACAAAGGTAGAATATATATTACAATAGCATCTTGTTGCACATATATGTTGTGGATGAAGTAGACATTGAAGGATATCAAAGTATCATATGATGAACCTATTTATATCTTGTGTGATAATACAAGTGCTATTGATATTTAAAAAAATCCAATAATGCATTCAAGGACCAAGCATATCTTTACCTGGTACCACTTTCTAAGAGAGAAAGTTACAAAGAATGAAGTGAAGTTAGAGTGTGTGCCTACAAAGGACCAAATAGCAAACATTTTCACAAAGGATCCTCCAAAAGATACATTTGAGTATCTCTGGAAGAAGCTAGGGGTTATTGTCCCTTCTTATTTCAACTAGATGCATGAGTTAGTGCATCTGTCTAGGTAATCTATTCAAGATACATTCTTGGTCCTAGATTGATGAAGGCTACCTCTCAGGGGGAGTAGGTAGTGATGTCTTTGGTTGGTGTAGTTAGAGGGATTATAATTTATTCCCCTAAGGGGGAATGAGCAATAGAGAGAGAGCATAGGGACAAAGTGAGAGAAAGTACTTTGTAGGAATTTCTAGGAGTGAAGTGTGTAGGTGTTTCCCTTTGCCATTGATGTCAAAGGGGGAGAGAAAATTATAAAAAACATGGGGAGAAAAAAGTTTGAAAAACTAAGAAAGTATTGTCTAAAAAATACAAGGGGATAATAGAGAGAAGTCTAAAATGTAAGGAATGTCCAAGTAAGGGGGAGTAATACTTGATGTAGGGTTGCTTTTGTTGTTGATGATTTTTTAGAGGTAGTGTTTCCATCAATGAAAAAGGGGGATATTGTTGGAGATTATTGCAGTTTTGTCATTATTGTCAATAGGGAGATTTTTGCAAGCTATGTTTTCCTTAGTTTTATCATTGATTTCAACCTATGTCAACCTCCAGTGTGGTGTTAAGAAGGTTTTATATATATGGGGATATTATTGGTGTTGTAGATGGTATATTTTTGAAATCTTTAGAGTGGTGTTTAAGAGAAGGGGTTTGTGATGTTGATGATGCAACTGGGTGACTTGGTTTCCAAGTGCTTTTGAGAAAATTTGAATAGAGAGTGTACAAGGTGATAGATTTTTGTTCTATGTTGCGTTATGCATTTCTTCATGGTTGAATATGCACTTGAATGGTTTGGATGAGATGATTAGAGGTGTTAAGACATGTTATATCTAGAGTTTCAAGTTTTGGATCGTGTGGCAATGAAAGATGTGTCTAATAGTGTGTTGCTTGTAAAGAAGGTTGTCCAGGAGAAATGAAATTGCTCAAAATTTCTCCATGTTAAGGTTTATTGTCTTGCATATTTGGGAACATGCTAACTTTGTCTATATCTATCTTCCCTTGGAGTATTTGGTGTTTAGTTGTTCCAAAACATTGGTTAGTGGGTTGTATATATGTGGCAGTGTGGTTGGTTGCATAGGATGATGGTATTCTTAGTTTCAGGTGGTTGCGATAGTTTTGTTGAATATTTTGATGGTGTTGGAATATTCTGGTATTTTATGTGATGTTTCTTCATGGTCCACAAGATATTTACAGACCTAGTGAAGATTGAATTGGTTGTTTGGTAGCGTTGACATAGGTTTGGCCGACCTAGCATGTTAGCATTACTTGTAGAGGTGGTTTGTTTTTTGTGGAAGTATGGCGTTTCATGCCAGTTTGGATTTAGGTATTGGTTAACCCTTGGTGTGGTCCACCTCCACTTATTTCCACCATGGAAGTGTTTGGTGTTGAACTATTTTTTAGTTGCATGTTTGAGGTGCATACATTTCATTGAGACTAACCTAAACAAGGTTGTTTGAGGTCACAAAGGATATATAAGCAAGTTCAATTAATGGAGATGTTGTAAATGTGAAGTGAGATGTGAATGTGGTCAATTGTGGTGATCTGAGTGAAAACTTAAATTCCTAAGGCTACCAGAAGTAGTAAATAGAAGGTGTCTATATTTTTAGTTTAGCTAAAGTTGCTAGAGGCAGTGAGCCAAAGGTTGCAGAAGGTGTAGAGTTGTTGTGGTGGATCTTCCTATTGCTTTGAGTCAGTGAACCTCCTTGTAACAATCTTCTTCTATTCTCTTCTATTCTATATAGTGAGTCCTTTGGCAAGTGAGCCCTTCCGGTAGTGAGCCTATTGTATCTAGTGTTGTCATTCATATATATGTGAGTTAATCATCATTATGGTTTTTCCCTGATTAGGTTCTTCCACATAAATATGGTGCTCTATTGTGTATGGTTGTTGATGTGTTGATGTTTCACTTGTTTACATTCATGTTAATTCTTAATAAGGGTTTGAAGATTAGTGAGGCTTTGAATGTTTTAATGTACAACTAATTCATGCCCCCTCTTAGTTGTCTTATGTGTCTAATGATTTTTGGTTTTATATTTTCAAATTTTAGTTAAATTGTAGATTGAATTAGGTTTTTTAATCAAAAATTATTTTATTTTCTAGGAAATGAATTTCCACCTCCAAATATTGAAAATTATCAATCACCTCCTCATGAAGACTCTCGTGAACAAGAACAACATCAAACTCCTCCCTCAAATTGTAGGCACCCAATAGGAACACAAGAAAATATTCTGGGGCAAATAGAATATAACAAAAAATAACTTGAAAAAATAATTACAAGGTTAAGAGATACTGCTACAATGAACCCTCATTGGAGAGGCCTTACCAAATCCCTATAGTCATTGTATCTCATGCAAGATCAATGAGTGCACAATTTAATTTTTGGTCCAATAAGAGGGAGGAATAAAAAAATTATGCAAATAAACTTTCATATGAGCAAGTGAAGGAAGAGAAAATTACCAAATCTGACTTGTGTGCTCTATTCATGGACCCACAGATCAATCAACCTTTATCAGCTGCATGCAAGAGGTTCCCCATCCATTAGTTCCACCACAAGGAACAACAAATAATTTTTGGGATACGTAGTGGATGGTTTTCGACCAACCTCTATGCAATAACTATGAGGTGCCACAATAATTTTTGAGGAAACTCTATTACAATTTTGTCCTCAACAAGATTCCAAATTATTTTGACTATCTAGATTTCTTGGGTAGGAGTAGGGGCTCCACACATGATAGAGTGGGGGAATGACATAATATACAGTTGGCACCAAGACCCTTGGCTAGACCCGTGCTGGAGGATGTGATTGTTCCTTCCATTTTGAAGGACAGTGTCGAGGTGGACACCTTGGACTTGATTAGCTCACTCATTCAAAGCCTTGTACACTATGCAAGGACTCTAGTAGAGCTTGATGTAGGTGATTCTTCTAGGCCTAGAGTTCTAATCCACTTTTTTGACTCTTACGACATTATTTGCACATATGATCATGAGAGTACTTAGGGTGCAACTACGTAGGATACATTAGTTGCACACTAGATGGCTATGATAGATGCCTTATTGAATGAAACATTCGACATTGATACTCAGGTAAATTTCAGCAAGTTTATTTAATTTTGTTTATTAAAATTTATTCTGAAATGTAAGAATAACTAAATTAGTAGAATGATTATGATGAAAATTTAGTGTCGAAGTGTTGATAATACTTGCACTTTTCCACAAAACCCTATTGTTTTACATTGTCAAGTCCCCAAGTATGTAACCAATATTGAAGAAATATAAGTATTACATGTGAATAGTTGAACTTTATATGAATGGTTTTCTTATAACTTACTTTGGATGTCAAATAATTTTTTGGTGGAATTTTGACATCGAAACATTGCACTTTTTGTCATCAACAAACTTTCACTCAAGCGACCTTTATTCATCAATGGTATTGCAAAAGAATGTTAGCTAGTTTTGGTAATTGAGCAACATTTGTTGTTTCATTTTTAGATGTTGACATCAAATAGTCCTACCGATGTTCATGGCACAATAGACCATGGTGTTGCTACAATAGTAGGAATTTCTAATCCTTTGATATAGGTATGTGACAAATTAGTAAATTTCACATTATATTTTTTCTTTTATTGGTTTATTATTTTGAAAATTTTAATGATACTCGTATGTAGTTTAATTGTTATCTCGATGCTTGCTATAGGGGCTTGTCACTCTAGATCATGAACATTCCCTTGTTGCAAATGAGCATGCTAATTATTTGTATGTGGTAAGTGATTATTTTTTTATATATCATTCCACAATTCAATTTCTATATATTAACATCTATAATTTTTATTTTATTAGTTGGACCTCGAGAGAAGTCTAGAGAGGAGGATGAGTGAGCACAATCGAAAGACACCAGCATCACATACATCTCCTTTCAGCTAATAGTCAAAGGTAGCTTGCAATATATTTCCTTCCCCTAGTGGAAAATGACTATGTACTAGGGTCCTTTGTTGTATGCCTATGTGGAATTTTTGAACATAATTTTTGTACTATGAATATGTGACATTTTATGTCCATATGGATTTTTTGCAAGCCTGTATGACTTTATTGGATATATTGTATACTTTTTTCACCATATAACACTGTATGGCCTTATGGATTTTTGGTTAATGCAAATCTTATTTTACCATTTCTATCCATATTTGCACTACAACTAATTAATTAAATAATGAATAACTACACAAAGTTCACTGTTAGTAACTGCAAAATTGTTACAATATCCTGTGTCCTTACTATTTAGATGTTACAAATCATTGGAAAGGAAAAGAGAGGTGCGCCATATTATTAATTTGTGCTAATTAACTATAGCATTTCCTAAATTCTATTTATAGTCACAACTTTTGAAAGTACATAAATTCTCTACATTCAGCTTTACAAAAATATCTTAAAGATTCTTCAACCATTGGGACTGTAACATACAATATGATAGAGTGTAGGAGAAAAGTATTTTTGAGACTATTACTAATCATATGAAATAGAGCTATCTCTATAGGATCCATATAGAGGCTAAATCTCTTGAATCAACTTGTTTTTGATGCATCTTGGTCATTTAGATAGTGAACTTCAATATTGGTATATATTCTTAAATATTTATAAATTATTCGTATTCATTTTTATATTTGTAAATGTGGGGATTTATTTTGAACCCTTAGCCTAAAAACATAGAGAACATTAAGATTACATTGAGGGTATTGTATTCTTGATTTACTCCTTATGTTCTTTATGTTTTTAGGCCGAGGATCTTAAACATACTTGAATACATGTTTTCCAAATGAAAATTCCAATACATAATATAGGATGCTAGCATGGAAAAATAATATTTATCACATCCTAAGATTAATCTATTGCTTTTATTTTGACTTGTTATGTGACCTTTCACAACTTGATTGTCCCCACACTCCATAGACTAAAATTTTGTATTTGTATGGAGACACTTGTTCATATCCATTTTATGATCATTGATATGGAAAACCTCATACCCATTTATGATGCAAATAATATACCTATTGATGATAGTACTTTATAGGAGTTTTCATATTTGGAGGGCCTTGATCATCGTGATGAAATTCAGATTTATTTTACCTCTCTCTCTTACATTTGAAATAACAAGTTCCTAAAATTCTATGAATTACCACCTTGAGGTTGAGGACATATTTAGTTTTATTATTTGGATAATTTTCTATCTCCTAATCTTACTTCAAATTTAGAGTAGTAGGTTATAAATTATCTTCTTGTTTTAGATTCCTAAGATGACTACTTGATAGGTATTATAGTTTTGTTTTATGAATCTCATATTACAACTTTAGGATACATTCTTGAGGATATTCAACTCTTATTTTACGAAAAATTATTTCATAGACTTATCATATCTACTTTGTCCTTGGATCTTGGATTTCATTTTTCTTCACATGGGTTTGGATTGCTTTTTCCTTTGTGAATTGAGGCATCTTTTTTGTTCAGATGGGCACATTTGAGTAGATTTCAAAGATAGGATACATTATGATACTTCACCTCACATTTCTTCTTGGAGTGAAAGTAACCTCATTATTTACGATTGGATTATTTTTCACAACCTGGGAGAAATGTCATTTTCCATAAATGAATTATCTTCAACATTCATATACAAGCATCTTCCTTTGGTGCAAGAGCTACAACATTGTTGGGGGGTTTCATTTTCTTTCTTTTAAAGGGTGTTTATTAAATATTTGTGATGGATTTATTCATGTTGAATCCCCATCCATCCAATGTACATATTTTATTATTTTCCCTCTTTTGGAGAGATATTTTTATGTACATGTTTTCTCCTTTTCCTTTTTTATGAGAGATTATTCATAAATGGGTATCTAACATGGAATTATAAATTAATATACATATTGGACTTGTATATTTTCATGTTTTATCATCTCACTAAGCTACACTTAAAGGGAGTATTATTGCAATATTTTAGTTTACTTTCAATATATGTTTATCCTAAGTATGATATTACACATTCATTAAGTTCACTTAGGTAGGATAAGATAATGAGTTGTACACATTCTCCTTATTTAATTGGATTTCTATTTCTCCCTATCCTTGCATATTTAGAAACTTAGTTAAGAAATTCCTTATTCTTTGTTCTATGCTTTGTTGCACCATTTACTTGGCATGACAATTTTCTCTTTTATGAAAGTAATGTCTTCTTTGGTGTGGTGATTTTTTCCCACTTTCCCTTCTCCTTGAACTCTTCTTTAATGGTTCTCACATAGTGATAAGTTTCTCACATGATCCTCTTACCTTTAACTATATTCATCTTAGATTAATTGGATGTTCATAGGTTGCTATGGTACTTGAGGACTCAATGTTGCTCTAACTCAAATAATCCTAACCTTGCATAGAGATCATAAATTACAATGATGTAGGCATGAAATAGCTAGTCATTTCCATGTTGTGATTGTGACCATTGCATGTAACAACTAGATAGACATCTCATTTATCCATGCCCTACCCTTGTGTTATCTCAAACCTGAGAAGGCATCAACATAGTGTAGCCCAATATGTTTGAGAGAGTTGGGTTGCAAAACAAGTCTATGCACAACATAGAAATGCACACACATACATTTTGGGTTTGAAAATTTGGCCCCATGACACATAAAACAAAAATTAGGCTATCCTACAACATGAAATTGCATGCATCTAATAGTTTTAGGATAGAAGAGAAAGTTTCACCACAACAAAATGGCTTCAAGTATTCAAAATCTGAGAGAGATTGTTGTAAAGGGGCCTCACATGCACCTATAGGTATAGACAAAAATTTTGTATGTGCCACTAACTTTGAGATATAACTCATAAAATTTTGATAAGGATGAAGCCACAAAAGTGGTTTACAATTGGAGTGAGGAAGAAAAAGCTGAAAAAAATGACCCCATGCCAAAAAAATTCATTTTTGGGGTTTGAGCAAACTAATAGGTTCGAACGAACCAAAAGAGGGTTTTCTAGAACCTGGGTTTGAGCAAACCCATTTAATGCATGTTCCCACCATCTCACCAAAAAAACAAAAAAAACCCTTTTTGAATGGGGGTTCGCTAGAACCCCCCTGGTTTGAGTGATCCCCCCTTTCCCCACCTTCCTACTCTCTGGCACCAAAAAAATCAGAATTTTTTCCCTTCGAAGCTTGGGTTGAGGATGAAAATTGAGGATACTTCACAAACCCAATTGGAATTAGGTATTCCTCAAAATTATCTATCCAATGACTATAATTTTAATATGTTTTGGTTTTATTATCTATTTATTTTTTTATTTTTATTAAACACATGTTTTTCACCGAAAATGAAGCTCTTTGTTCTGCACATGTGGAAAAATAGAAGATTATAATTTATTTATTTTAAATATGAGTGCACTAGATATTGAGTCCTTGATCCAACAAAAAAAATTTGAATTTTGATACATACAAAAAAAGTTATACATTATATAGTCCGCCTATGTCTAAATTGTAATTGGTTTGAATTCAAAACTTGATTAAGGAAAAAATATTGAATAAAACACTATCTAACCAAGTAGAATCACTAGATATCAGAGTTACAAATCTAAATTTTAAAGAATTAGAATTTTATCCTTCATGGAAAAAAATTTATACATTATACGGTGAGTGTCACTCCTTAAAAATGTTGTTTTCTAAAAAAACCTAGTTTTCGAGGGAGATGGTAAAAGAGGTCCAATTTGATTCCAAATTTTTTGAAAAAAATATATTTAGAATCTACAAACAAAATTTCACGAAACTCTAGTTTGCATCATCTTCAAATTCCTCACGGTTTAGCTGCTATAGGTGCCCGAAAGTGAAGATTTAGTTAGAAAAAATTATTTGTGTCCATTTTGGCCAAAAATTGTAAACCACTATTGTGGGATCACTCATAATTTTTTACACTTAGGGATCTTAAGAGAAAGCATCAACATAGTGTATCCCAAAATATTCGAGAGATTTGGGGTACAAAATAGGACCATGCCCAGTATAGGTGCACCCATTTAAATGTGTTGGTGCTGAAAATTTCACCCCACAAAGAACAAAACAAAAATTAGGCTACCTTGTAACTTCTCATTACATGCATCTAGAAGTTTTTGGGGCAACATAAAAACTTTCACCACATTCAAACAACTGGGAGATACGAAAAACTAAGAAAGTTTATTGTAGAGGCACCCTATATGATCCTGTAACTTCAAACAAAACATTTCTAAGTGCCACAATTTATGAGAAACATCTCATCAAAGTTTTTCCACTTTTTTAGACTTAAAGCTCTTAAGAGAAAGCTTTGGTACAATGTAGCCCAAAATGATCCAACATGCTAGGATGTGAAATAGGACCTTTCTTAGCATAAAATTTCCCACCTAAACATGTTGGAAATGTTGATTTGGTTTCACGGTGAACATAATGAAAATTATGCCACCTTGCAACTTTATCTTCAATACATTTGATGCTTTTTTCCAACGTGTGAAAACTTGTTACCACAACCAAATGGATTGGAGACATGAAAAATTGAGAGAGGTTATTGTAGAGGGACCCTACGTGAAATTGTACCTTCGAACAAAAGGTTTCTAAATGTCACGATTTTTTAGAAATAGCTCATCAAAGTTCTCTACTTTTTTGCACTTAGGGCTCTTAAAAGAAAGTGTTGGTACAATGTAGCCTGAAACAATCTAGCATGTTGGGATGTAAAATAGGACCTTTCATAGCATAAACCCACCCACTTGGACATGTTGGAATTGTCCATTTGGTTGCACAATGAATAAAACAAAAAATATGCCACCTTGCAAGCCAAATAGATTGGAGATATGAAAAGCTAAGAGAGGTTATTGTAGAGGGACCCTACATGACCTTGTACCTTTAGATGAATTGTTTTTTAAATGCCACAGTTTCGAAGAAATAGCTCATCAAAATTTTCCACTGTTCACACTTAGGGCTCTTAAGAGAAAGTGTAGGTACAATGTAGCCTAGAACGATCCAACATGCTAGGGTGAAAAATAGGACCTTTCTTAGCATAAACATCCCACTTAGACATGTTGGAACTGTTGGTTTGGCTACATGACGAACATAACAAATCATGCCATCTTGGAAATTTCTCTTCAATACATTTGATGTTTTTTTCAATGTGCAAAACTTGTCACCATGACCAAATGGATTGGAGATGTGAATAATTGAAAGAGGTTATTGTAGAGGGACCCTATGTGACTTGGTACCTTTATACAAAATGTTTCTAAGTGTTTAAGTTTGTGATAAAAAACTCATCAAAGTTTTCCATTTTTTTGCACTTATGGATCTTAATAGAAAATGCTAATACAATGTATCCTAGAATGATCTAGCATGTTGGGGTGTGAAACATTACCTTGATTTTATAGATTCAAGCTCACACAAATACAACCAAGTGGTGAGATAAAACCATGTACCACAAAACCATGTGAATACGAAACCACTAACCACTCCTTTAATATTGGGTACTAATTTTTCACTTTATTAAATATTCCCCAATATTAAATTATTATCTCATGTCTCTCACACATTAAATAGTAATCCAATGTTACAATACAACATAAAGTGGTCCCCAAATAATTATGTAGTGTGACTAACCATACCTCCTGGGTGCATCACAAATAAATAATTATTTAATTGTAACATTATAATATAACATTTTATGCAATGGTATACAACACCATATCTCAACATTATCCCACTTGTTTTATACATTACATAAGGGATCAATCAATGAAATACATCATCATATCCATACAAGAAATCACTTAAATCTCCAACATGCTCTCGTGCTCCATCAAGATACCTACAATAAAACCAAAGTGGCCACCATCTCAAGCAAGAACTATCATTCTCCAACATGCCACCTATTGAAGGAAAGGAACATGGCAAGGTGAAGATGCACCAATCCAAGAACACAAGCATCCCAAGTGATAATAAAGGCTCCAACCAAGATATTTTCAAAGGTGAAAACCCCACTTGATCAAAAATAGAATCCACAACACATGCTAATACATCCAACCATCCATACCTCCTAGGTATCAACAACATCATTAAACTCATGCCAACAACATATGCAACCCATAAACTACAATCAATCTCCATGTATCAAACTTGTCAATGAAGAACATGAATATCTAGGAACTCCCACTACATGGGTAATGTCAAAATCATATCAAGTCTACCAATCAACACTATATCAAGGTTTCATAAATGACAAAAAATGAAGTACCAAGAACAATAACAAGGATCTACACATGCAACACCAACAACTGCATACTCTCTCAAAAAATGTCACCACAATCCTCCCAAATCATATGAACATGGACCTCTAGGAAGGAACCATATAATGAAGAGAGAAAACATGTAAACCATAAAATGTCCTTCTACCAACACCTCAAAAGTGTAATGTTGTGCCAAGTATGATCTCCTAACAACCCCAAATGAGAAGCCTCAACAACACCTAAAACAACATTATATCTCTTAGATCAAACACAAAATATGAATCATGTATAATTTCAACATGGATGTAAGCCTCTCTAACCAAGGAAATCAAACTCTGAGTATCCATTCCCAAATCAGGAAATCAACCCAGTAACCATCTCCTAAAATCCACATCAATGAATGATAACATAAACTCAAATAAACAAGGAGATAACCATGACAAACATTCCTCAAAATGAATCCTCCAAAACTAAGTATCCATAACTCAAGATCCATATCCATGAAAGATAGAGCAATATAAAATCATGCTAAATAATCCTCAAATGAGTCTCCCAAAATAAATCACCATGACTCAACTCATTCCCATGAGAAATAAAAGCACGAAACATAAAAATATCGAAAATGGGATGGCCAATACCTATTAGATGGTAACCTATTGAGTAGACCAAGAGTGGGGAATAAGAATGCTCCTCCAGGATAATCAAGTCATCATGACTCACTCGAAGAATAATCTCCTCTATAGATCTATCACAAACTCACATCCATATCCAAGTGAAGGCTCCTCAGTCTTCTTGCTAAAACCTCCAAAGAGTAACTATCTCAAGAAAATATCTCTAATCCCTAGCCTCACCCAAGTCTCCAAGTATCCATTAGCATCTAAAACTGATCAATCCATGCTAAGCTCAAAATGCAACATCACACTACCATGAAGCACCCAAGAAAATGACCAATGTACTCAATACCAAGAGAACCAACAAGATCAATGTCAAAGCTCCAACCATAGAATCAAGAACCTATCATGAAATCATGATCTAGCCATCTCCTCCTAGTAGATTATATGCAATAATGCATACATCCTAGTCTCAGGAGAAACTGTATCATATAAAACCTCTATATCAATATCAAGAGTAAACCATGACATAATAACAATCACACTCTAAACCAAGAATCAACATATCCAATCACATGAAGATAACCATCACCAATGATGAATAACATCACTGCCAACAACTCTGACTAAATTGTGATATCAAGCTACACATGGCATCGTGACAACCATCTCCTCTATGAAGATCATCTAGGTCCATACACACAATTGAAATACCAATCATACCAAGTAGAACCAATATCTCTAAGCCAAGAAGATACAACCACCATCAAACCATCAGGAACCAATCGTACACACCAAATCATCACTGTCAAAATCTTCCACTAAAAAGTGTAACAAATGAAATGAAACCAAGCTATCATGACATCATGATAAAATAACATACTACAAGTCCCATCAAATGACTAATCAAGTACTCTAACCATTCATCCTCTCATCCCAAATCAACATACCAATGAACAAATGACCATAAACAAGGCCAACTAGAAAATTTTATATCAACACTGAACTAATCTTGTGGATATAGATAGTACAAAATGAGTCATCCCACTATAACTGAATAGGTGATCAACCCATGCAACTATATAACTCGTATATACAAAATAATGAAGTATGCAAACTCATTATCACATCAGTAACCTACAAACCAATATATCAAAGAAGATAATCTTGTATAGATGAAGACTCAATCACCAAATCAACCACATATCTAATTTTCCAAACATGTCCAAAAATGATTAACCATAGTCAAGGAAATAATCAAGCATTAAGGGATAAGATAAACCTCCTAACACAAAAGATGAATCACCAAAAAAACACATACATGATCATGTCATGCCAATGCATCAAATATACTTACATATCAATGACACCATAATCATATCTAATGTTGTACCTACACTCAAGTATCACCTATATGAGACTCCAAGTCTCCACTTGTATCAAATCATGTCCTCAAAACTAAATAAAACCTGTGTACCTGTCACCATCAAAGTTCAACTCTTAAAAAAACTTATAAACCTATACCAAGAAGCACCAAACTAATAGTCATCTATACCATCATAAATATCATATAAAAATATGTGCTCCCTTAAGGTTTTGCCTCTTGACTCATCTAGATGCTCACACAATCACACCTTGAATCTTAGACAACTAAAAGTGATCAAGCAAGTAAAATCCTTATCCTACAATACAAATTGAAAATATGACTGATCCACTCTATAGTACATTATATATTCTCTCCAATTCCTATTTGAAATCAAAGAACTGATTCCGTATGCAAAGTTATACTAAAAACCATGAAACCGAGAACATCTAACTTCCAAGATCTAAAAACTAATTAAAAAAACAAAATAATGGAACCAAACTTGTACCAATGCATATTACTTAGAACCACCTTTCCAATGAGTACAATAGTCAAAAATATAACATCTTGGGTGAAAGTTATGCCCGTTTGAAAAAACTTCTCCAATTTGGCTTATAGGCTGAGTAGGGGTGACCCTTGGTGGAGCCTCCAACGGCTCACTAGCGATGGTGGAATGTCAACAGTGCTTGGGTGATGCACTGGTGGTGGTGTTGCTTAGGGATAATAGTGGATCTCAAAGCATTTTTTTTTTTTATTACTTTGAAAAACTTCAAATGTAGACATATTTATAAATTATAAATTATGTTTTAATTTTGAAATGATGGTTTAATTTCTTTAAGTCATGGGGCTAGGCACAATTCCCCAGCAGATCAGGGGATTACCCACTAGTACCATCACATGGATGACTACAAGTGGTAGTATCCTAACGATATCCTTGACTGCGAGTACTGCAAGGTACTATCCATGCATGAGTGTACCAAAGGATATGGGGGGTCTGCAAACCCCCCTAACCCTATTATTATTATTATTTTTGATTCAATAAATTTACTTCTTTAATTTTATTTTGTAGGTTTATAATTTTTTTTTAATATTTTTTATAGACTAGTCAAAGTGGACAACCGAATGGCCATACGACTAATTTTTTTTTGTATTTTTTCAACATTTCCAAAATAGGGAAATTTTTTTATGAATCTTCATTTCTCAACCATCGTAAATCCAATGGCGAGGTTTGTTTTTTCTCAAGAGGTCATCCATGAAATTTCCTCTACAAAACCCTCATATGAAAGCTCAATCCAAGAAACCCTTTTGACCCAACTTTTTCATGCCTTAGATCTACAATAAATCCAACAAATCTTGACAACCCAAAAGCCTAAATCTACACAATAACTCCTGCAACATGTGTTCCATACCTTGTAATGCCTCAGATCTATCCTACATAGCCATGGATTCAACTTTGCACCAATTCTACTCAAACAATTGTTATAAAAAAAAACTTGGAAGCTCACACCTCCCATCAACCATGAAAGCTCTGATACCACTTGTTAGAAAATAATGCAAAATATCCACATTCTTAATAAATTTCCTACATAACGCCAGAAGAGAAAAGCATGCATGCAAGTAACCATAATGCATAGATTAAATAAACAATCCATAAGATAACACAATAAATACCCTAGGAAAACCCTCAAGAGGGAAAAATTTGGCCTCCAAAAGCATCCATACTCCATCTATGAGTCAACAATAAAAAATTACAAGAGTTACAGTGAATACCTCTAAAACATCAAGCATCTCCAATGCATCCTTCATGTGTTCAAGCATGAATCCACACATCCCATGTGATGCTTCACATATGCACTCCTTAGAAAGACTCGATAATGATAACCCACTCACTCAACCAACCTTAACCACTAAAAATGTGCTTGCTTTTATAGATTAAAGCTCACACAAATACAACCTTAGAAGTGGTAAGATAAAAATGTGCCAAAAAACCATGTGAATATAAAACCATTAACCCCTCATTTAATATTGGGAATTAATTTTTCACTTTATTACATATTCTCCAATATTAAATTATTATCTCATGTCTCTCACACATTAAATAATAACCCAATGTTACAATACAACATAAAGTGGTCCCCAAATAATTCTCTTTTATGATTAACCACACCTCTTAGGTGCATCACAACTAAATAATTATTTAATTACAACATTATAATACAAAATTTTATGCAATGGTGTACAACACCATAGCTCAACACATTTCTGGGACTTGTGGGGGTTCACTATCAATTCCAACAACAAATACAACTTGTTATGCCAAAACTATTCTCACTGTTGTCCACCGTTTTCCATGATAACTTTCTTACTAACTAAAAATGGCACAAAAATCAATTTTTTGGTGTCTTCCCTCTCAAAATTATCTATAGAAAACTTATGCCTACATTAACCTTGTCTACTTGCCTTAACCTCAAATGGCATTGCAAGACTAATTGTACTAAGTGGAATAAGCTAAGTTCTCTTATTTAGAAATTCAAAGTTGATGTCCAAGCCCAATTGATTGCTTGGAAAATTATACATGTTAAGATTCCTATTGGCAATCATATTTCCTTTATCTTCCTGTTTGTCCTATCCTTTTTGTGATAAAAAGGAGACTATTTTAAACATGTGTTATGGTTTTTCCCCCATGCCTAATGTTTGTGGAAACAACTCTTTTCTAATCTCCCTACTCTTTCTTTGTATGTTTGGTCTTGGAAAGTCGCCCTTGTTCGACTCTCCTCGCACCACAATGTCATTTCATGGACTTTCAAGAACAATATCCTAAAGCATATCCAAATATTTTTTCTTGACTACTTTCTAAATGAAAAGCCCAATTCTTTGTGTGAATCTCTCTCCCTATCTCATCCTTTTGCAATCTTCTCTCTAGAACAACCTTGACCTCAATATCTCCTTGGATGAACTACATGTGCAATTCAATGCTTTTGAGGAAAAAACTATTGATTTTAGTTCCAAGAATATTGGGAATCTTGATAGGCTAAGAGGTTAATTCCTTTTATGGTGACTGTTATGCTTCAAAGGGTTGATCCTTCTCTTGGAGTCTCTAACTATGGTCAATGGCTTGTTATGGTGGTGTTGGGAATGTTAGCATTTTTTATGTCCTTCTGGGGTTTTGTGAGGTAGTGGATGCCTTGGTTCTTGACTATAGAACCCACTTGAGACTTCAAATTGTGTAAGATGTCAAATATCTTAGAATTTGTTGTTTTCCTTTTTTTGTTTGCGATATAAGGCAATTTTTCCATTAAGTTGGTCTACTGGACTTTCTTTTCTTCTAATCAACTAGAAGTTACTATTATGCCTTGCATAACCACCCCATTTTATTCTAGAAAAAAATGGGTCCCCCTCTCTTTCTTTTTTCTTTTGTTTTCATTGCCTTTGGTTGCCGGGTTTGGTCTTGGGAGTTCTTTTGTTTTCTTCTTGAGTTCATTTTTTTTTTTGTTCAGCTGAATTTGGTTCTGCCTCAGTTGAAGTTGGGTTTCTTTATGTTTGAGTATTTCATGGCCTAGGATTTAATCTGTAGAAGGTCCGTATCAAGCTCGTCGCAGGCCTAGATTCCTAAAATTTGTGCTCGATCCATTAAGTTGTGCAAAATCATGAGTAAATGGTGAAGTTTGGGTTTTCTCCCCAGTTCGGGATTTTCCACCCCATTCAGATTTTTCCCTGATCTTGCTCAAACTCTGGCTAAATGATGTGGTTCGGGGATTTTTGGTCTTCGTGGAATTCCACGTGGACAGGATTTTCCCGATATTTCCTTCTCTGGATTTTCCCGAAATTCTCAAGCCTCCAGAGATTCACCTTCTTTGCAGATTTCCTTCTCCTTCGGATTTTCCCAAAATTCTCAAACCTCCGGAGATTCACCTTCTTCGTGGATTTCCTTCTCCTCTGGATTTTCCCGAAATCCTTTGTTCCCTGTTTTTTCTAAAATTTGCAGAATGTCTCCTCCTTCGCGGAAATCCGTCCCATGCGGATTTTCCTGGAACCTGGTGGAATGTGAAGAAATATGGAGTAGTAGGACTTATTAACAAATGATGATGCATTTTATGTGTAATTTATGTTATTTTGAGATCTCACATGCTGTTTCTTGATTGATAATGATCGGATTAAGTTTCTAGTAGGTGTTTTCATGTTTATTCTGCTGGAATGCGCCTGGCTTAGAATTCTCTGAAATTCCTCCCTGGCTTGGATTCCATGGGTGGACCTGAAACCTGAACTCTGATATGATCATTTTATTTCAAGACTTAATGACACCTTGCTTACCTAGGATTCATTTTAATGATGATTTTGATTAATTAACCTCTGTTTGTGTGATCTTTACTATGTTTTTCTTTGTTGAATGTAGGATTAAATACTGCACATGATGATATTTCTCAAGGAGCTCAGTTGGAAAGTATCCCCCAAATCAAGTTTGGCATAAAGTTCCTCTAAGAAGAGAGTCGGCAAGACCTTCCAGATGTCTTGCCGACTAGCAGTGTTTCTATTCATTTTGAAGTGTCCTGGTCGGCCAGATAGTTTAATCGCTATAGGTTTTCATATGTCTCGCCGACCGATTGCACACAAGGTTAGCGTCGCCAAAGGATTTGCACTCGATGAAAGGTCTGGCCAATTGGCGTTTGTCTCGTTGAAGGGTTCTCCCTTTGGTGTGATGTCTGGCCAATTGTGAAGGGTCTTGGTGACAAGGGGGTAACGTCAACATGATGACTCACCGATAGGGTGGACTCTTGCCAAAATAAAGCAGCGTTGGCAAAGGATTTGGGGTCGCCATGAAGTCTTGGAGACTGAGTGATGTCTCACCGAAAGGGATGATGCCTTCGGTATAGGTTTGTGCTCTCAGGGAAATGTCCTACCGACGTGGGGTGTCTCGCCGAAAGATTTACCTTCGGCATGATGTCTAGCCGAAGGGGAAAAGTCTTGCTGACTGAGCAGAGTCTTGTTGAAGGATGAAGGCTCGGTGAAAGGTCTTGCCGACCAAGCAAAGTCACCCTGACAGTTTTTCAAAAGATTTGTCTTCGGGGAGAAAGATATATTCGCCATGAAGTCTGGCCGAATGGTAAAGGTCTCGTTGAAAGGTTCTCCCTTCGGTGTGATGTATGGCCGACTGCGAAGAGTCTTAGCGATAGGGCATGAGTTCAGGGTAAGGTCTTCCCGACACGAAGGAGTCTCCCTGAGATGGGTGTGCTCGCCAAAGAAAGAGAGGCTCTATGTGGGGTCTTGCTAAGGGAATGTAGTCTTGCCGATAGCGATGGATTTGCAAATAGGAAAGGGATATCAGTGTGACCAATGGAGCTCGCTGTGACTTCTGACCGATAATGATTATCTTGCTAATGGTTTTTGTGGTATTGATATGACTTGCATAGCTCGATGGGAGGTCTTGCCGACCGTCTTATGCTACGTCGATGGCTGCTATGAGGTATAATCGCATCAGGGAGACACGATTAGTGTCTCACCAACATGTGATTCCATTCGAATGACCTTTGACCGTTCGTGAATCTTGCGTGGCCTGTGTTCCACCAATCAGAAGAAGCTAAAGGAGTGGCCCATTGGCCCTTTGACTGATTGACTACCCCTGTGAAGAAGATCAACATAATGCAAATGACATGGACTCATTCTGAGATCAAAAGCGATGGATCGGCTCAGGAACGATGGTGTTTAGATCTAAAAGGAGGCTCGATGCTGCTTCTAGAGATGGTCAACATGCAGAAAGGTCTAGAGTAGGAAGGGGGCCGAAGGAAAGAAACAACCATGAGTCTTAGGAATAGCTGGGGTCTACTGGCAGAAAAAAAAAGGCAGATTGCTATTAATGGTAATACTTTGGAGCATTCAAGGCAATTATGCAAGGGAGTTTGAAGATGGACACGGAGGCATGAAGTTAATGCTGTATTTGTAAAAGATCTGAGGTCACCCCCGGAACAATTCTTCACCAACATGGACAGTAGGGATATACATTTAATGCAGAATCAACTTTATCCAAAAATATCTGAGGGACGACCCTCCTGCAACCGGCAGATATTTTGTAAACCCTAAAAATAGGGGGCTAGCGCATTCTTTTGGGCACATCCTATATATATGGAATTTTTGCCTCTTTGTAAAGGGGATGGGAGTTTAAGGAGAGACATAGAGATATAGATTTTAAGAACAATAGTAATCTTCTAAGTAGTAGTAGAGAAAAGTTGAAGAATAGCAATAGAATAAGAGTTAGATCCAACATAGACAGTAATGTATACTTTTGGTTTTTCTTAGTATAGATGGAAACAATCTGAAGTCATAGGTTTTTTGTACACTGGTGATTGTGCCATATTTGTAAATGTTGCTTACCTACATTGCACTAACAGTAGAAGCAACCAGATTTAAAATCTATTTCATATTGTGTTCCAGAATGGTGTTCATCTTGGGTTAATCATTTGATTTGAAAAGCTTTCAAGGAAATAAGTTTTGTTTTATGTTTTTTTTAAATAGTGATTTACAATCTATTGTTAAAATTAGCATTGTGAATGAATGAAGCTGTGTGCCAATCACAAGTTGATTTTGTTCTCTAGTTTCAGTTAGCAATTCCTTGAAAGGTAACAAGTCTGGTTAAGTTGGATGAATTATTATTCTTTTCAGTTCCAAGCTTTGATCTATCTTTTTTTGTTTCTTTAAAACCCCAATTAAAATAGGTTTGAATTTATGCTTGATCTTAGAACAATCCAGAAGCTCAACATCAGCAGGCCCCTTGAACATTATAGTTCACATCAATCACTGAGTGAAATTAGCATAGTCGAGAACCAATTACAAAGACCTTGGGAGCTAAGATATCCATGTGATCATCTTTCTCTTTCAGGAGAACATGATAGTAATATTTTGTTTAACTGCTGCTGTGCCACTTGGACCATCAACAGTTACCTTCACACCTTTTACACAATGTTATGTGTTGACTCTTTTGGTTTGGGTGCTCTAGGTGGTTGTTATTCTATTTTATAGCTAAGGATTTATTTTGCTAATCTTTGTACTTTATTTCAAATTGTTGGTTGCTACTCCAAACAATGATTGTTTTAATTTTGTAAACAGTCTTCTTTCGTATATAATTTCATATTTTATATATTTTATAATATATTATATAAATATCTTATTTAAATGTAATATAATATTATAAAAGATATTTTTAATATGTTAATATCCTTTATATTTATCTTATATTTATTTATAAGAACAAATAATTTGTCACTATATATATATATATAATATAATATAATATAAACGTCCTAGTGAAGATATTTTCAACTATATCTTATATAATATGAATATTTCTAAATAAGACTTTTTCATATGTTTAAATAATTTTAATTATAAGTTATGTTAATAATGTGTTTAAATATTTAAATTTTAAAACTTTTGAACATATGAACTTATTTTTAAGAAATTTACAATTTGTTTAAAATTTATATTTATATATTGGAACATACAAGATATTTTATAATATGTCAAATATCATATAAGATATTATAAGACATTTATATAATATTTAATATTTATATTATATAAGATATTAACAATATTATATAAGACATTATGGAATTAATGTAAAATATCTAAGAACTACGAGTATGACTGCGAGTGGGAAGAGGAGTGCCTCTACACATTTGAAATTTTATGTTGAGGAAGAAGGGGTTGGAGGGTTGGATGAATATGGGGATGACCTGGATGGCTGGGGGTTAAGGCATGTTCCTCTTGCTATGCATTTTTTGCTTTCATACCATTCTGTTGTACCCTTTGTTGCTGCACAAGATTGTTCTTGGCCCACCACAACCTGGGTTTGGGGTGCTCTAGAGATTTCCTTGATTGTGGGGGTTGATCCTCTAGCTTTGGGTGTGTGGGGTGTTTCTTTTTTCCTGTTCAAGCTTGGTGGAGGCACTTCAATTGTTATTGGGAATTTGGGTTCTGGAGTTTTCTTCTCCCTGCTCACCTTTGGAGTGCATGGCTCTCTTTGGTGTGTGCTTGTTTTTTCCATGATTTCCCTACTTCTCCTTTGTTTAGGGATGGTATTTTTGTTACTTTTCCTCTATTTCGAGGTTTATGGCATTGTTGGTGGCCATTTTTTTATGTTGCTTGTTGTTTATTGGGTTCCTTTTGTTAATCTCTCTTATGATGAGGCTTATTTGGGAGTGTCTTACTTTGGTTGTTGGTCCAAGTTTTTGTATGTCCTCAGATGATTTCTCCTGGAGCTATCTGGTGCTCTTTGTTGAGTGGTGGTGGGGGCTTTGCCTCTTTTGGAGTGAGATTGTGGATTATGTAGTTATTTTCCAGGTATTGGTGGCTCTTGGTGTTTTGTGGGGTGTTATTTCTACTACCTTGTTTGGAGGCTTTTTGCAGATATTTATTGTTGATCTTCATCTCTGCTCAGGTGATGTTGGTTTCTTAGTTTGGGGGTGGAGCTATTCTATTCCTTTGTGCTGGTGTTTGAACCCTTTGTTGGGTTTTGAAGGGTTTGGCTTTGAGGTGTGCTTCAGCGATCCTCTTTCGACTTTGTGGGTGTTGTTGAGTCTTCTTCCTTGGCTCCTTTCCCCACTTTCCCTTTTGAGGTGGGGTTGTCTCCTATTGAGGTGAAGACTATTCTTGTTGGCTTGGCTTGGGTGTTTTCTTAAAGCTTCTCCTTTGATGCTTTTTCTACCATGGTTGCAAGGGGTTTTCTGCCCTTGGTTTTGAGTCTCCTTTTTCTCCTATTGAGGTGGAGAGTTGCTAGAGGAGTGCTCCTAGTTTTTCCCCTTTAGTTGGGTCTGTTGGGTTTTGGTAGCTAGTTACTTGCTAAGTCCAAGCTCAGAAAGGTTGTGTTTTCTGAGGAGTTTCTTGTTGTTGCTTTCTCTTTGTTGTAGGATCATTCTACTATCGGCTCTTGGCTCCAGTCTAAAACTTAATGTGTGTATCGTTCTTTCTAGGTTCTGCATTGGGTGGGGTTTTCCGAGTTGTTTCCTTTGTTGCTCTTGTTTCTCTATAGCTAGTCTTCTTTTTTCGGTTTCATGCTCTATGTAGAAGTTTGACTTGTTACCAGTTTTATGCTTCAGTCAAAAGCACACGTAAGTGGTTTGTTCCTCTCTGGCTCACTTCTTGTGAGTCTTGGCTTTTTGTGGTCTCATTTTTTGAGCTACCTCTACCTCATTGGTTGCTCTATTATGGGTACAAGCCCTTCTAGTTTTAATCTAATCAAAACAATATTATATAAGCATTTATATTAACAATAAACTCCTAAAAATATACTTGATTTTTTTTTAATATGATATTTTTCTTATATTTATATAATTATTATAAACTTGTTTCTAAGGTTTTCATCTTATATGTTGTTATTTATTTCTATTTTTTTAATAATAATGTCTTATAATAGTTTCTTTCTATAATTTCTTGCAATTTTTCTTAGTTTTTAATCATTGACTTTGAATCTTGTGCAACCTTCACCCTTTTCCCCTAACCTCCCTATTTCTTTTATCTAGTTTGGGTCTGCAAACATTCACTTTTCTCCACCATATGTTCTTTATCATTCTAATGATTGTCATACGATGTGATTTGAAACATTGTTGCAAAACAATTATATATAGTGAATCCATAAACTATATACATTAAACATTATGAAGTGTAGAAATTTAATGTCCTTAACTTTGTTTCTAGTTTTTTTGACATAATATATATTTTTAACTTTCCCCAATAAAAATAAAATTATATAAATTATTTTCAATTACAAAAGTAATTAATTTAAAGTTAAATAATATTTTACAAAAATAATTGTGAATGAGACGCTCACTTAATTAGATCTAGGAACGATGGTGAAGATATTTCTAAGATTGGTGTTGAAAAATTATTTGGGTCCATTGAGGTTCTAAATTTACACCAGCCGACTGCCTCCTCTCTTCCACTTTTTTTATTGAATCAAAATAGTTTACAAAGAATAAGAGGTATCAACAGACAGCTGAAAGAAACAAATGCTAACAGATCATAAATACAAAGCAGTCATAAAAAGACTGAAAGAAACAAACAATTTTACTTCGACAAAAACTTATAATAACAATAAATGTGTTGTCATACTACATGTTCAATCACCACACTTGCACCCATACAATCTGGAAGCACAACTCCACCCTCAGACGTAATAATACCCACATTATTCTGACAACTTCTGTATTTAATACTCCCAAAATAATTGCCTTCTTACTTACATTTATTTAGCATTTCTGACATCTTTCAACTCTGCACACCCCTCCTTGCCTACATTCCACGTAATTTCTCATTAATTTTCTGTTCTATTCCCATGCCATACATTACTTTACCAGAATATATGGTGCCCCCTAACGTGCTCAATCTAGAGAGAGCATGGAGCACACGCAACTAATTCCATTGGAAAGTTCCATCACATTAAGAAATACCTTCTTTTATTTTGGTTTTTGATCTCATATAGTATAGGTAGGTAGAATTATCTGTATATAATTAATTGTAGAATTAAATATCACATATTTTCTAGAAGTATTATATTCATTTAAAATATTGTTTTGAATGATAAATTATATTAAGATTAATGTTAATTTATTAAAAATTATATATTCAAGAAAAATTTATGAGATAATAAATTCTTAGATTCTATTATTAATAGATTTGATTCGTGTTAAAATCTATAGGCATGTATCCACTATATATTAGTCTAAATTTCAATTGTAATAAAAAAATTAGGACGACTTGACATGAAGTGACATTAAGAGCACTTCACAATGAATTGCAGAACTTCCAACATCTTACACCATGCCATTGCTCAATCAATTAGTATACTTATCAATGACAAATTAAAAATGGGTGTATTTGGGGGATGCGATAGGTATATGTAGCATTTATTTGCATCATTACCTTGCATGTTATAACATGGAGTTTCTAAATAATTATGAATGATTATTACTAGGTTATGAATGATTATGAACAAATTTTGGATTTGCACATGTGAATTTTTATTGTCCCATTTATTTAAAAATGGTGAATGGAGTACATTTGGTTCTTTCCACATGTGAGCTTTTATAGGTTAAGAAATCTAGTCTTCGCCATACTTAATAGTAATAAATGTCTTCATTGAAATGTTAATTTGAATGGTCCTATTAATGTATAGTCCTTATGATACATGCAATGATTATATAAGTTACCTTTCTTATGGAGTTGTGAATAAGTGAATGAGATGAGTGGCCTTTGAGATTACTTTGGGTTTATATTGGTTTATGTATATGTGACCAAATAGTAGCTAGTCCATGTTGGTCATTTTATTTTTAAATGAGATGAAATTGGAGGGATTTGCATTAGTCTAATTAATTAATCATGTATTATTTAACAAATTAGTTAGAAGGTTGGACTAGGTTAAATAAATAAATAGGATCCTTTTAATTAACTTGTGAAGGAGATTTATTAAAGCAATAAAATTTATTAAATTAGATGTTGATATAAAATCAACCTAATCAATTAAATAAATAAAATTTGTTTAATTAACTAGTGATCAAGTGTTGTCCTAATTAATTAAATAAATGAAACTTATTTAATTAATAAATGACAAACTCATGTGAGAAAACTTGCAGTAGATTTAAAGTGTCTATATTTTTTCCCTCTTTGAGATGGTGTTGAGACCATAAGGCACAATGTCATTTCAAAGAAAATTTAAATAGGTTCTTGAGGAGGTAAAAAACAATGACAAATTGCCCCAAACATTTGGGGGAACAATGGTTAGGAAGTGGTAAAAGAATACCCCCTTTAGTGAGTAGGCATGTTGATGAGGTCTAGGTCATCTTGTAACAAGAGAATTAGGGCTAAAGGGATGAAAATGGAAGAAAAAGGGATGAAAAGGGAGGGAAAATGAAAATGGAAGGAAAAAGGGTATAAATAGGAGTGAGGGAGGAGTAGAAATTTATTTTCATTCTTAGCTCTAGAGAGAAATGAGCTCTAAAATTGAGAGAGAAAATGGAGCATGTACCAATATAGGAGCATTAGAGTGAGTAGCTATGAGAGCATAGGAGAGTGGAGGGCATAGGAACAAAAGTGAGAACTCTAACTTGTTTAAAAAAACTTAATTAATAACATTTGTTAAGCTAGAAGGGGTGGGAAAGTGTAAACTCTAAAAGTGGAATTTACCTTATGGAATGTGTGCAAGGGCCCATGCTGTTTGCATTAGGCCCTATGAAATTTACATTAAGAAAAATAACATTTAAATGGAGAAGGAATAAAATGGTGATTAGCTAGAATTTTGGAGGGTTTGCACATGCTAGTGGACTATTTCTTTTTTGATGAATAGGCATACATCTATATTAATATAAAAGATAGAAATACATATTCAAAAAAAAAAGATGGGTGGTAAAAAGGTACAGCCCGAGAGTCACATGGGAAAATCCTAGAAGTGTAGAGTCACATGGGTCGAGCCCAAAAAACAAGAAATATTACAAACACAAGAAAATAAAAGGTCATTAGACGGCCATTACAGTGCCAATAGAGGGTGAAGGGTCCTTGTCATTTGATTTTTTTCCCCATACATCAATGGGGTCTAGATTGACATCAGGGGGGACCCAACCATCATCTTTTTCTTTATCTTTATCCTTCATGGTGAGGTGAGATTGCCAAATCCAACCATGAGAACCATTTAGTAGTATTCGGCCAACCAGAACTGCCACCAATAGCATTACCAGTAGGCCACCTTGAAGCACCACTGTCGCCATTTGTCACCCCTCCAGAAGGCCACCCTAGGTTAGCCGATAGAGGAGGAGAAGATGATTGTCCAGGAGGATGAGAGCCACGATGAGGAGTACCTTGAGAGCGAGGGTGAGAATTCCTAGCAAAGCCACTTTGCCACCAGCCCTAGGAAGAAGTGGGAAAGGGAGGCACGCATGCCATAGTGCAAGGGGAATTTCCCCAGTGGTACAAGAGCTCTTGAAGGTGAGAAACTTCAAGTAAAACTTTATTTTCTTGCACTTGAATTTGCAAAAAAATATTAGAGAAAATAATCACTTTAGAATATAAAGAAACTATAATAACGGAAAAAGTGCACCTTTGTCTTGCTTGTTTGGGAATAATTAATGATAAATTGGACTTAATATCACCTTGATCTAGTGTTGTAATGTGTGTTACACATTCACATTAAGTCTTGGGCCCTTTTTAAAGCTAAATAAACCTAACTTTTCCTTAATTTAGTGTTGTAAAGTGTATTTATTCACACCTTCACACTAAATTTAGGAGGCTTGTAAATTAAATGGACCTAATCTAGTGTTGTAATTTGTTGAACACTTTCACACTGGATTTGGGGCCCTTTTTAGCTGAATAGGCCCAATTTAGTGTTGTAAAGTGTATTTATTTACACCTTCACATTGGATTTTGGGCCCTCCTATATTTATGACCTTAATATAATCATTAATAGTCCCCTAAGACCCTAAATTTTTCATCTCGAGGAATATTTTAGCTGAAATCCAGACATAGACCTCAAATAAACTTAATTTCTCAACTCCCTAACACTTTCTCTCTCCAAATAGGCCCTGTGGGACCCATATGCCACTTTGGGAATATGAGTCCCACCCAAGTGATGTAGAGAAGCGGTGAAATCAACCAAGTAACACAATTTAAATCATAAACAACAACTCATCAAGTCATAAAACTTCAACTTATCCTTATCGCATCAAACCTTCACTATCTCCATGTAGCATTGCCAATTGAGTGAATCGGGTATATCTCTTAGAGAACACCCTTCCAAGATAGGACCAACAAATTTTTAGATACCCATTAGGGCATATAAAAACATATCTCAAAACCTTGATAGGTCAATTTGGACCAAACCCTTCAAATATTGACTGGTACGCTATCCTACAAGGTCAATCAGGCCACTTTTACAAAGCATGTATGAGAAAGTCAATGTCCCAATCTTACAAACCAATTATAAAGCTATCCTTAGATTTAAAATGGATTGAATCAAAGGTTTTTTGTTTCCAAAAATGTTCCATACATTCCCAACAGCAAAATCTCACTTTTTCCCAACCTAGGCTTAATCCAATGAGGGATTATTGAAAAACCTATTCCCAAACCTTCCCAAAATCTACTAGCACTTCAAACACCTTTAATAAGGTCTAAAAATGCTTCATAAACCTTCTTACAACCTCTAGTAACACAATTTCATCATGTGTCATCTCTTAGCCATCATTTTTGGCTTAAAGACATGCATAATCTTGAACTAGGGCACCACCCCAAAAAGTGCAAATGACCTCCCCTAATCCTTAAAATTCCTAGACATGTTTATCTACCCTAGAGTACCCATTCCACCAAGTTATAGGGAAAATAACAGTAGAATGGATGAAAATCACATTTTTCCTACCCTCAAACCCTCCAAATAGGGTTTTGAAACCGCCTACAACAAAATGCCTCTAAATGGCTTCAAACTTGATGAAATTTGATTAGAAAAAAACCAAAATGTTGTTAATTCATTTATCTATCAACTAAAATTCATTTTGGAATAAAAAAACACATAGTATGTGGTTGTACAATGGCCAAGAACAACATATTTCACTGAAAACACATAAAAAATGGAGCTTTCATTTGCTTTCTTTCACCAAAATCTCCAACTAACTCCTGAATTCGACCATACACATTGTTTATAAGACTTGAACATCAAAACCAACCCATATAACTAATCCAAACTGAATTTTTACTTTACATGACCATTCACCTTCCATTTTGCACTTTCTTTGCAATTTTGCCATGACAACATTTTGGCAAATTTTGCAACTTTTTACATTATTTTCCAAATGAACTCAAATTGACTCAAGAAATCAAGAATGGCCTATTATGGCCTTATTAAATGACTTTAGAGACTCTAAACACCAAAATTAATTTTATGAAACTTTTTACCTAAAAATGACCTTGGTGCTCCTGCACCATACAACTAACCTATAAAAAACTCATGTCCCATGAGGACTATGCTACCTTGAATCTTGATCCTTCTCAGCATCTCCTTGACCTTCAAATCCTCCCTTGTCTAGTTGTCCTTTCCATTTTCTCAAGTACTAAAAAATTGCATCATCCTTTATACCTTTGAACTTGCTTTCTCCTTGCCATTGTCTCATGCTTGCAAATTGATCTGTTAGCTATCTTCTACCGTTTGCCTCATCAAAATTTGATGTTTCTCTTGTCTTCACACCTGCAAAAAATTCCTTACTAGCTATCCCATGAATGTCCTTCTTCCTTACCTTCGCTGCATACTCAAACTCATCCATTTGATTTAGCCAAACAACCTTGTTCACTTCACTACTTGTCTTCACATCTACTCTCAGGTTCCCTGTCCTTAGAACCCCTACATAATCAGGTCCACAAACCTCTATCATGGAAGAATATGATTTCCCTCTAACCTCACTTTGCATCAAAGGACAAAGCACTATCCTAACCACAATATCTTCATGCTTTTCCAATCCATTTGGAGTCTTCATCAACAACTCACCTTTGGCGTTCTCTTGGCCTATCTTTGCTATCACCACATCATTTCTCTTATCCAATACTAAAACACTCTTCAAACTTACTATCTTATCAAGTTCATAATCCTTTGTATTGGTAGATTGAAACTACCTACAAACTTCTTTTGCAATCAAAGGACAAAACACTATCCCTACCACAATCTCATCACACTTTTCCAATCTAACTTGAGTCTCCTCAAGGAATTCATCCTTGACATTCTCTTTCTCATATTCTGTCATCAAATTATCATCTTTTCCTTCTAGACTTGTTGTCTTGACATCTTTTTCCTTTGTAGTGGTTGCACATTCTTCATTTTTGTCTTCAAACTTCATATACTCCTTGCCAAACATGATTACTCTTGCTTCTTGGGTTTGCTTCTTAGCATTCTCTTGCAATGGTGTTAGTGTAAAAGTGGTTCCATCATTTTCTATAGTGTAAGTATTATAACTCCCATCATCTATGGCATGTCTATCATACTGCCATGGTCTTCCAAATAAAAAATGACAACTCATAGGTACCACATCACAAAGAACTTTATCCTTATAGCCACCAATATTAAATTCAACAAAATCTTGTTCACTTACCAAAATTGACTGATTATCATTCAACCAAGATGATTTATATGGTTCTTCATGAGGAATCCTTTCTAAATTCAGTCTATCCACCATTTCTATGGAAACCATGTTGTTAGTAGAACTAGAATCTATCACAACTTTACATACATTTTCTTTGCATTTGCAAGTTGTTCTGAATAGTGATCTCCTTTGAGTCATCTCCTTCAACTTATCATATATTTCTTTCAACTCTCTGATTTCATAAACCTTCTCCCAACCTACAACAATGCAATTTCATCATATGTGATCTCTTAGCCATCATTTTTGGCTTAAAGACATGCACAATCTTTAACTAGGGCACCACCCCAAAAAGTACAAACAACCTCCCCTGATCCTTAAACTTCCTAGACATGTTTATCTACCCTAGAGCACCCATTCCACCAAGTTATATGGAAAACTAAGAGTGGAATGGGTGAAAATCACATTTTTCCTACCCTCAAACCCTCCAAACAGGGTTTTGAAGCCACCTACAACAAAATGCCTCTAAATGACTTCAAACTTGATGAAATTTGATTAGAAAAAAACTAAATTTTTTTTAACTCCTTTATCTATCAACCAAAATTAATTTTGGAATAAAAAAAATATAGTATGTGGTTGTACAATGGCTGAGAACAACATATTTCACTGAAAATAAAATAAAAAATGGAGCTTTCATTTGCTTTCTTTCAACATAATCTCCAACTAACTCTTGAATTCAACCATACACATTGTTTATAAGACTTGAACATCAAAACCAAACCATCTAACTAACCCAAACTAACTTTTTAACTTACATGACTGTTCACCTTCCATTTTGCACTTTCTTTGCAATTTTGCCATGACAACATTTTGGCAATTTTTGCAAATTTTTACATTATTTGCCAAATGAACTCAAATTGACTCAAGACATCAAGAATGGCCTATTATGGCCTTATTAAATGAATTTAGATACTCTAAAACCAAAATTCACGTTATAACACTTTTTACCCAAAAATGACCTTGGTGCTCTTGCACCACCAGGTGGGACCCATACACCACATATGGCATATGAGTCCCATTTGGCCTATTTTTAGGATTTTGAGCAAGAAAATTTGGGTTTTAAGTTCAAATTTCATGAATTTCGACCTATGGGATCTAATTAACGGGATCTTAGATGGATTGTTGTATAAACAAGGTCTCAAATCATTATTTCACATAAGCATTCATGATATCAAGTCAAGAACTCAAGAGTTAAGCATTCCAAGAATTTACAAGATCATCAAGAGAGCATTCAAGTTCATTTCTAAGGAACTCAAGGGAAGATTCTTCATCATTTGATGCAAAAATTCAAGATCCATTATCATGTCAAGATTATCAAGCATCACACATGTTGTCGAGCTAGCATGTTGTGATGTAGCATTGAAGATCCAAGATCAAGCATTTTTTTGCACTTATCGTCAAGATCAAGGTCTACATCCTTCATAGCCACTTCATGTTGAGTTGAAAATTTACAACAAACAATTTACAAGACATCATTCACGGTATCATTGTCCATGTTTAATGTTATTTGTTTCATGTTTCATGCCTTCATTTCATTATCTCATCATTTGGTTTAATTACCTACAAGAGGTTTGACCAAGGAAAACCCTTATTCCCTAACAATCAACACTTTCTCTCTCTCTCTCTCTCTCTCTCTCTCTCTTTGTGTGATTGCAAATCTAGGTGCTTTGAGGACTTGAAGATCCTTTGAAGATTAGGTTGCAATGTTGGAGGAAGTCATCTTGAGTTATCACAAGGTTGTCATCTTCACAAAAAGTAACCTATAGGTTTGAAATCAGTAGTTTCAGATCCAAAAATTAGGTCAAGGAGAAAGATTAGAGATTGTAGAGCAAAATCAAACCCTTATTCTCCATAAAAGCAGAACAAGACTGATACACTAGAGAAGTAGTGTATGAGTCCTACTATAGGATTTTTTCAAGATTTTTGTAGATCTAGAATCTACAGTGCTAGAAACCAGTTTCAGACCAAAAACCTTGATCTAGGAATGATACACCAAAAGTGGCATATGAGTCCCAGTGTGCTCAAAATTAGGATTTTTCTACAATTCAGTGTTGTTTCTAGGTCTTCACAGCTTCCCAAGTGCACTATTCTAATTTCTTTCCTTTCTGTTAAAATATTGATGCTTACCTTAAACCTAAACCCCCACCTATCTCTCCTATTTGTGGGGATGATGTGATAGAAGATATTGCAAGCATAGAAAATAATGATCATCATAGTTTCTCTTTTCTCGATACCTCTCCTTTTAGTGAAGAAGGTATCTTGGAAAAAGAAGATACAATCATTGAGAATCATGAAGATATTTTTTGTCCTTCTTCTCACCCCCTTTGGGAAGATATTATAGCACAAGATAATGAAACCATAGACACATTTTTAAACATCACCTTACCTAAGTTCCATTCTCCCTTTTCTTGTGAGAACGATTTAGTGGAAGAGGATGAGATTGTAAATGATGAGGATATGTTGGTGTTAGATGATCAAATCTTTAAAGTCTATAACAACCCTCTTTATGATTCTTCCCCTACCTATCCCATTTTAGAAGGCATTATGAGACAAAGGAATGAAATTTTGGACAATCTTGACAATCACATTTGTTGTTCTCCTAGTATCTCTACTAGTTGTGAAGAAGATACTTTCATGTTAGAAAATCCAATAGATGAAGATCATGAAGATATTGTCTCTCTCTTCCCCTAGGGAAAACATTATTGAACAAGAGAATGCCATCATTGATAAACAAGATGATTCAACCATTGATCATCCCTCTACTTGTGATGAAGTCATTTTGGAAGAACTAATCCTTGATTGTCAAGAACATTTGGTTTGTAGTTCTCCTAAAAACTATCCTCCTCAGAAGGATATCATGGTGCAAGAAAATGACAACAATAGTGATGTAACTTCCTTAGATTATGGTGAAAAGATTATACCAGATTGCCCTTTATTAGAAATACATCAAACCAAGACCATTGAGGTTATGAATGCACAAGTTTCCACTAGATTCCCCTTGACTATTGGACCTCCTACATACCATGTGGGAAATCCTTTGAACCCTCTAATTCTTTACCCACCTTCACACAAACCTCAAACTCAAAACAAACTCGAACTTATCCTTTACCCACCTAATAATAATGTTTCATGGCAATCAATTCTTAATACTATTTCTCATACATATAACACTAGAAAAAATCCACAACCAAGATAAAAACCTTCAACATCCCTCCCATTGCCTAACCCTATCTTGATTGGTCCCCTTTTTTACCTTCACAAAGTGGAAAGGGGTATGATCTTGTTGAACTTAAGAATACTCCTACTAAGATATCATTATGGGACCTTATTCAAGCCTCCCCTCATTACCAAAACATGATTCAAAGTTCCTTACAACATGTTCCTATCCCTCCCAATGTGCAAATGAATGACATAGCAACCATGATTCAATAAATAAATGCTGAAATTTTTTTCCACCAAAGTGAGCTCCCTCCTTTGGAAGAACAAAAACAAAATGATGCTTTCATGATAATAGCTATCCATAATAGGTTTGGAATAAAAATAACTCTTGTTGACAATGGCTCTGCCCTTGATGTGTATATTGTATCCCTTTTGGATAAGCTTGGCGTGGATAAACCAAAAATTCAACCTGACTCTTTATCTATTAAGGTATTTGACAATGTAGGAAAACAACCGCTTGGAGTGATTACATAGCCTATCATAGTTTGAAAGGCCACATTAGAAACACTGATCCATGTTATGCCACATGATCTCTCATACAATATTCTTTTAGGAAAACTTTGGATTCATGCAATGAATGGGTTCCTTCTACCCTTCATCGTAAAATGAAGTATGTTTACAACAAAAAAGTGTACACACTTGAAGCTAACCTTGAGCCTAACATTTCTTTAAACATTGAGAAAAATAAAGATAATCCTTTGAAAACATTGAAACCAATTACACAAGTAGAACCCATGCAAGAACAACAAAAAGATATAGATGTCCTAAACCCTTCACAATGATATCACTAGATGATTTGGGATTGTTGAATTTCAAACCAACATTCATGGGAGAATAGATCATAAAAAAAGACTCTAAAAAGGGAAAATAAAAAGTGGTAATGTCAACAAAAAAATTAGATGAATCTTTGAAAGCATCCACCTCAACCACTTTAGAACAAAAGACAACAAATTATACAACAAACATTGATTAACTTAATAATGAGCAACAACTGAATCTGAAAGAGATGAAGAATATTTATGGAAAAGGTAATGACATGATGAAACAACTTGGTTATAATGGAAAAGGATGTGGTGCTCGAGAACAAGGTATTTGTGTCCCTATAGAGCATCACATGCAAGAAAAGACTAGTGGTCCTGGTTATTATCCCTCGAAAGAAAAAAACAAGCCTTCACTCAATATCAACACTATTACAAAAGACTCCACTAAGCCAACTTGAACATTAGTAAATCCTGAACAAATAGACACTAGTGGTCTTGATTGTTATCCTTGGAAAGAAATGAAACAAACAAAGAAATTTTTGCTTAATGTCAATGTCATCACACAAAACACTAATGATTTGAATTCGTTAGATTTTACACCCTTCTGTAAAGGAGAGAAAAAAATCTCACAATCTAAAGAGTCTTGTGTAGGTATGAAACCTTGTACTAAGAAAGAGATATCATTGAAAGAAAATAAAGGAACATCTTCTACTATTGATCAAGAGGGTATCTTGTCAAGACTCCTCCAAGATCATTTGAAATCCCTCCCTCCATGAACATGAAAGAAATTTTACTACAAGAATTCATTTTATGCATATCATTGAGTTCATGATCATTCTACTAATGAATGTAAGGTTGTAAGTGATAAAATTTAACATTGTAAGGAGTGTGGTGCTCTTCCTTGTGTTGAAGCACCTTGTTTCTCTAATTGATATTGATTTTCACCCTAGCATGTCTCTCATCAATCATTTAATCTCATCCTTGGCTTGCACTAAGTGGGGGCAAGGGGTTTGGTAGCCTTGTCATCGTATGTCACTTGTCATTGGCTCTTTTGGTTAGTTGACCAAATTTCAAATACATATAAGAGAAATCTTGGGATGTGGATGACATGCCTTAAGTTAACTCACATGTGACATACTTTTTCATGATGTAGTTCGATTTAGAAACATATGGATTGGCATAGGGCTTTCTAAATAAGCTCGCATGCCTTCTAATTTAAAGAAATTTCTCATAGAAATGGTGTTAGCAAACATGTGACATACTTTTTCATGATGTAGTTCAATTTAGAAACATATGGATTGGCATAGGGCTTTCTAAATAAGCTCGCATGCCTTCTACTTTAAAGTGGGGGCATACATAGACGCTCATGTTTCATTGTACAATTTTCTTTCTTCTTGTGATGTATCCTTTTCTTGGTGGTTTGATTTCCTCCAAGAGTATAATATTTCTTTGAATTGTCCTCTCTTGGAGACATTAGGCACGATGTTCCCCAGGAAGAGACCTTACATGAACTAAGCAAGATCCCTTTGAACATACCTTTACATTATTTTATAAAATCCTTATTATATGGCCACCTTGCATAACACACCTTTCATGCTTGTGGTGCCCTCTTGTTTGTTTATGAGTCCCAAGCATACAAATTTTTGCTTGCCTCATGAAGCCTGAAGTTCATTTTTTGTTTATGAGCTCCAAGCATACAAATTTGTTCTTATCTCATGAAGCTCGAAGATCATTAGTGCATGGTGCCTTATCAAAGTTATCAAGAGGTATAGCTTTGGTTTGGTTGTATGGGAGCTTAACAAAGGCATGAATTCCCTTAGCCACTCATGTTTGTGGGAACATACCAGTTGTGTGTCTCACCCTTTTGGATACTCACATAGTGGACAACCTGAAGTTTTGTTGGCTCAGAGTGAGCATGCATTTTTGGACAAATAGCCTAGATCTGATCCACATCCTGTTGGAAAAATGGTCAAAGCTTGATCCACCTCATTTCTTATTTTTCTTATTTTTTTCTTTCTTTTAGTTATTGACATTGCATATTTGTGTATCTTGTTGTGTTGCAAATCGTACAACTTTTGTGTGTTCTTTTGTGCTTAAGTTAGTTTGACGTAAGATCTTGAATATTAGGGGCTTGATCACTCCCTTGATCTTTGTCATCCTAGACCATCCACATTGGTAAAATTGTACCCATCTTGAATGTCTACTTTAGTGTGAGTTTGAAGCAATTTAATCCTCTCACTAAAGTGGGGGCTAAATGTAGTAATGGAAAAAGTGCACCTTTTCCTTGCTTGATTTGGGAATAATTAATGATAAATTGGACTTAATATTGCCTTGATCTAGTGTTGTAATGTGTTTTACACATTCACATTAGGTCTTGGGGCCTTTTTAAAGCTAAATAAACCTAACTTTTCCTTAATTTAGTGTTGTAAAGTGTATTTATTTGCACCCTCACATTAAATTTAGGAGGCTTGTAAATTAAATGAACCTAATCTAGTGTTGTAATGTGTTGAACACTCTTACATTGGATTTGGGGCCATTTTTAGCTGAATAGACCCAATTTATCATTGTAAAGAGTATTTATTTACACCTTCACATTGGATTTTGGGCCCTCCTATATTTATTATCTTAATATCATCATTAATAGGCCCCTGATACCCTATATTATGCATCCTAAGGCATATTTTAGCCAAAATCCAGACATAGACCTCAAATAAACTTAATTTCTCAACTTCGTAACACTTTCTCTCTCCAAATAGGCCATGTGAGACCCATAAGCTACCTTGGGAATATGAGTCCTACCTAGGTGGGACCCATACGTCACATATGGCATATGAGTCCCATTTGTCTTATTTTTAGGGTTTTGAGTGGGAAAATTTGGGTTTTAAGTTTAAATTTCATGAACTTTGACCTTTGGGATCCAATTAATGAGATATTAGATGGATTATTATATAAACAAGGTCTCCAATCATTATTTTTGAACACAAAAGCATTCGTGATATCAAATCAAGCACTTAAGAGTTAAGCATTCCAAGACTTTACAAGATCACCAAGAGAGCATTCAAGTTCATTTCTAAGGCACTCAAGGGAAGATTCTTCATCATTTGTTGTAGTAATTCAAGATACATTATCATTTCAAGATTATCAAGCATCAAGCATGTTGTTGAGCTAGTGTTGTGATGTAGCATTAAAGATCCAAGATCAAGCATTGTTTTGCACCTATTGTCAAGATCAAGATCTACATCCTTCATGGCCACTTCATGTTGAGTTGCAAATTTACAAGACACCATTTAAAAGGAATCATTCAAGGTATCATTGTCCATGATTCATGTTCTTTGTTTCATTTTTCATGCCTTCATTTCATCATCTCATCATTTGGTATAATTACCTACAAGGGGTTTGACCAAGGCAAACCTTTATTCCCTAACAATCAACAATTTTTCCCGCTCTCTTTGTGTGATTGTAGATCTAAGTTATTTGAAGACTTGAAGATCCTTTTAAGATTAGGTTGCAAGGTTGGAGGAATTCATCAAGTTATCACAAGGTTGTCATCTTCACAAAAAGTCACCTATAGGTCCAAAATCAGTAGTTTTAGATCCAAAAATTAGGTCAAGGAGAAAGAGTAGAGATTGAAGAGCAGAAACAAACCCTAATTCTCTAGAAAAGTAGAATGGGACTGATACACCAGAAGTGGCGTATGAATCCCACTATAGGAAATTTTCAAGATTTTTGTAGATCTAGAATTTACATTGTCGAAAACCAGTTTCAGACCAAAAACTTTGATCTAGGATTGATACGCTAGAAGTGGCATATGAGTCCCAGTGTGCTCAAAATTAGGCTTTTTTAGTAATTCAAAGTTGTTTCCAAGTCTTCACAACTTTCCCAGGTGCACCATTCTTATTTCTTACCTTTATGTTTTATCTTGCACGCATTTCTAGGCCATACATTCAAGTTTCATGCATCACTAGGTTTAAACATTAGATCTTGCATTCCATTATCTTTTCCAATCCCTAGCTTGGTGGTGAGCCCCTCATTAAGTCATAATCAGACCCTACAATACCCTATTGCAAGATCTCTTTCCCCCTTTCCATTTTCATATTGAGATCTTTAAGGTTTCCTTGAGTGTAACAATTATGAAATAGGAACCCTACCCTTGTGCTCTGTCTCCTAAAAGGTGGGGTGTATTATTTCTATTATTTTAGAAACAAATTTATCAATCTAGATATGAGAAAATATGCAGGAATTTCTATCTTTCCAAATACTGAAGAGGATTTCTACCTTGACAGTGTGTCAAATCTAGGTATACTTACTGGGAAGCCTAGGAGAGTCATCCAACAAAACCATATGCTAGGAAAAAGGATTTGGCATGAACGACCAAAGGAAGTCATGAATCTAATTCCATAGTTGTTGAGCTCTAGTACAAAACTAGAAGAGATGCTTAAATGACTCATCCTACCCACAAAAAGGGCAATGAGGGTCTTGGACCCCCAGGTGAGCAAGCCGAGATCCCACTGGTAAGCCTTTGAAAAGAATACACCAAGCAAAGTGGGAAAGTTTTGTCTCAACACTTGTAGACCAAGTAGCAGGAAATATTTTACACTAAACAAACACTGAAGACTAGAGATACCATCTCTAGTTCAAACTGTCAATCATAGGAAAATGCGTGAAAGGTATTGATAACCAAGCTAAGGCTTGTAATTTTTGAAAGGGGTATTTGGGTACCACTTCCGTTAGGGCTTGGTGCCACGAATACCCACCTTATGAAGCTTATCAGTTAGAATGACATTCACCAGGCCATTTTAGGTTTCACAATCATGGTTTTGAAAACCATATTGAGCACGAAAAGCCTCCCAAGGAAAATCTATGAAATAAGTGTTGAAGTGTCTACATACCCTTCTTATGAAACCTAAGGGCCTTAAGATAAGGAAGCTTGGCCAAAGGTCGACTAGGACTAGAAAATAGAGGTGACCACCACACATTCTACTAATTAAGCAAGAGCCCTTCACGAAAGCCAAAGCTAGACTAGTGAAACTATGGCTCAACAACCTCCCAAGCTCTCCAAATTCTATTGGCCACTAAAGTTCCCACAATATAGACTGTCTCCCTCATAACCAAAAAGGTTTGAAAGCCAATTCCCTTCCAAGAAGGTATGTGTGCTGGAAATCCAGATTGAATACAATGCTTGAGGAAGATTTTCCAAGCCTCATCACTAGTAAGCGATCTGATAATCCACTTGACACAAAGAGAAATTCGTTTTCACTAAGGGGAGAGAAGGTCAAGCCCACCATAGTCTCTGGGTAGGAATTAAAACTCCTAGGAAATGCGATGACACCCTAAGTGAGTCTCAAAAGAGGCCCATAGAAAATCATGTAGTAGCTTTTTTAATTTAGCATATATGAGGCCTTCAAAGGGGCCCAATAGGAAGAATAATACACATGAGTCGCTGCTAGCACCTTAGAGAAAATCTAGAATTTTCTAGCTAGCGAGAGTGGCTTGGTAATCTAGAAAGAAAGTTTCTGCTCAATCTAAGAAAGAACTGATTGCCAAAGATCAGCAGAAGAAGCCTAAAAAGAAAAAGGAATGCGGGTATGTACAGGATAATGATGGGCCAAAAAGTTGCAATATGATGGATATGTGGCTGATGACTATTTTTTTACCCAAAATTAATGAAATGAAAAGGGGTTTTAAAGGAGATTCTCAGCATTCCACCAATATAAATTATGCTTTACTTTCAATTTAAGAAGTAATTATTATTCATTTTCTATTCAAATTACGACTAAAGTCCTGATTGATAAGTTGAATGAAAAACATCTATAGCTTTCAAATAGTATCACATTTTTGAATCCAAAATATGCATCACATTCTATGCTTTGCATACTATAGGATTAAAAAAGAAAATTTGAATTTCATGAAGTTTTGACCAAGTTAAGGTGGTCAAACATATGAGTTTTATATTTTTAAAAATTGTAATAAAAAATTCATAATTAATTATTTACTGGAAAAAATTACAAAAAATGCATCACATTGGGGCATGAGTCCTCTACTTATATGTAAAATATTATAAAAAATATTATCATTTTATTGGGGTTAGGGTGGTCAGACAAACACCTACTTATTTTTTCCCTGAAATTTAAGTACCACTGCATTGAAATTTTAAATTTTCACCAAATAGATTTTTTTTTTTTTTAAACAAACCTAGTAGTTTAGAAACTACATTCAATTTTCTATAGATTATATTATTACATATTTTTGAAATAATATAGATAACTTATTCAAATTTTTATGTCAAGTTGCCTAACTCTGATTTTTCTAAATTTTTTGCCACTTAAGGGCCTATTTTTTCCATGATGATCCTGCACATACCCATGCCCAAAAATTGAAATATTTTTCTAGGACAATCCACTTCTAGCCATAATGCTGAATCTAGTGAAGATTGGGTAGGACGGATTGTCTGTAACATAAGGTTTTGTGCCATTGAATGGTGGAACTAGAGGCTAGGTAGAAAGTCTCAAGGCAATCAAGAGCAACTTTGACATTATTTTCCTCTTCCAATAATGTGAGAAAAGAATCATTGACAAAGTGGCCATTGACCATCTAGGCTTTTGAATTAGGAAAAAAGATGCCACGAACCCACATCTAGGAAATAACATGAGCCAAAAAATATCGAACCCCTTAATATAAAGCACATAAAGTGAGGGGGCAAGCATACAAACCTAATGAATGGAATGGAATAGACCAAATGAGGGGGACTGGAAGCCATTAATGGTGATGCAAACAAAGGCGTCAGAAAACAACATTTGCATAGCCTATATGAATTGAGGACCAAAACCTAGGGAAAACATCATGGCAAGTATGAAAGTCCATTCAATGTGATCATCAACTTTAGAAAAATCATTTTTAATAAAGATAGCTTTTTTATTTGAGCATCTCGCCCATTCCATACCTTCCCAAAAAACAATAATGTTGTCTAAGATGAACCTAGACTTAATGAATCCAGTTTTCTTTGGATGCACAATCTGAAGCAAAAGATGGTGGATTTTCAAGGCAAGGGCTTTGGAAATAATTTTATAAGAGACATTGAGGAGCATGATGGGCCACCAGTTATAGATATCCTCAGGATCACCAGATTTAGGTATGAATTTAATATTTCCCTTATTGATAAGATTTCCTAAAGTTTTAGAATGAAAAGATTTAAGGTAAACCTTATGCACATCTTTCCTAACACAATCCCAAAGGGCTTTGTAAAATTCACAAAGGAAACCATCAATGCCTAAGGCCTGATCATTAGCCATAGTGCTGACAACTTCTTTAAGATCTTCAATTGTTATCAATTGCTCACATAAGGATTTCTAGGCTAAGGAGAGCCTATTTGGCACAACAACAAGATAATCTTGAAGTGCTTGATGTCACTCCAAAGTTTTCTCTTGAGTTGTGAACACCTACTCATAGTGTCTAACAAATGCCTAGAGAATGTCAGGAAATTTGGAAAGCACTATATTATCTTCTTTGATTATTTTGATACCAAGAGATGAGTATTTGGCTCGAAAAGCTAGGAAAAATACTTTCAAGGTGTGATCTCCAATTTTAAGCTAGCAAAGTTTGGCCTTGATTTGTGCTCCTCTAGCAGCATAATTATCAATGACTTGTTTTTTATGCCTTAACTACACAACCTTGACTTGCAGAGATGAGTAAAAGGGGTTAGCAACCAAGGCCTCGGTGGAAGTACGAAGGTGAAACGTGGTCACTTCATAAGACCATCTACAAAAGATGGCCAACTAGTGCCCATAAATGTGAAGAAACCTCGTGGTGTGAGTGACGACATCATTCAACCAAACAACCTAGCCTATATTGTGAGGTGGAATGCATTCTAAATTTTATATAGTGTGGAGATGGGCTAGTGTGGGCTAATGACTCAACAAGGAGGTGTTAAAAAAACTAGGTCATGCTAGCACAAGGCTACTTTAATTCCCATTTAATGCAAAATGTAATGGGAAAGTGGTCTAACAACGTCACATCCATTAACGACCTTACCAAAAGTGGCGAAGAGCTGACAAAAGAGAAAAATTATTGAGCCAAGATCATAGCATGATAAAGGTGTTTAAATATCCTATCAGACCCATCTCAATAATTGCACCAAGTGTGCCAAAGAGAACGAGAGTGGAAGTGGCCAATATTGGGGTCGAAAAGACTGAATTTATTAAGCATGTAGTACCATGCCTCTCTTTTGCTAGTTGCCCATCGGAATGGAAAAGTACCATCCTTGTCATACACCACCTCATCCATATTGAAATCCTGACAAAGTAGCCAAGTAGCAACTAGCAATGAATCAACAATCCATCGCTACAGAAGAGATCTTTCAATAGCATCATTTGGGGAATAAATATTAATAATCCCAAAGGAATGATTATCAATGTTAAGAAGAATATAGATGAGATGATGTGTGGGTTCATACCCATGATCAACCACACAAGTGTGCCACTGTGGGGACAAAAAGGTGACCACTTCGCCATGTCCATCCTCATGCTCAGTACAATACATTTTACTGGCTAGCCAAATAGAATGACAAGTCGAAGAAAGCAAAAAACCAATAAATTTCACTTATTAAAGACATAGAAATATCAATACCAATATATTTTAAAGATTATCCCTAACAAAATACTTCCTAGAGAGGTCTTCCAGACCTCAAACATTCCATGAGAGGAAGTTTATCAATGAAACTCCTCCATATCATCAGAGTCCAGCTCCTTGTCCAGAGTGGAGAAGCGATTTTGTAAAAAAATTGGTGGGACTGAACCAATTTGAAAAGGCATAGATGAATGTATCCATTTGATGCAGAGGGTCAGGTACTTTGAAAGAAACACTAAGTTACAAGACTAACAATGATTCACTCTCAACCTTTCAACTAGGCACCAACATGGAGATAAGGCCTCAACTTTGCATTCATGACTTATTTGCCTTCCTTATGGACCCAAACCCTAGGAACACTCTTAAGAGACCCAAAAAAACTTTTTTTGAATTATTTCAAAGCCCAACCCTTTGAATTAGACACAAAACCAAATTTTCACCTTAACTAGGCTACTAGCCCAACTAGGCCTCTAGCGAAGGATTTTTTACTTTGCACTCAAACTTTCCAAAGGAACCTCCAAAATAATGATTGAAATAGATGTGGTTTGTGATGATACATAACATACTAGATTCTTGATGGAACTTGTTTTGGAGCACACCAATCAAAAATCTGTTGTTTCCTCAAATTTAGGCTTAATTAGCCCTCTTTTTCAAAGCAACCCCTCTTTAAACTCAACCCCTGACCATGAAAATTTCAATAGTCCCTTAGAATGACTCAAAACCAAGGAATCCAATTTTTTAGACCTCTATGACACCTGTAACATGCTCAAACACAAACCCCTCCTTAACTTGCCTCAAAAACTAGGGCTTCTTGAAAACTAACCTTCCAGTCACTTCCAAAACTTAATCACTGACTCTACACCATTAGGACAAAATATTTAGTCTATCCCAACTCAAAAACATGCCCCTCATTAAGGCAGATCTTCTGCTGCTATACCCTAGCCTCCAACTTCAAGCACTTTTCATAGTCAAATCTTGGTGTACACCATAGTATTCATCTCTCCTACACATTCTATTGTTAGTACAGTATGGTACATGTTAAATATGACCCATTTCACAAGATACAGTCATAAAATCCCATGAAATAAATCATTTATCCATGAAAAACCCTCAAACTAGTGTAAATTTTGTGTTCTTTTTTAGGACAGTTAATATAAAATGCAAAGAAATTAATTATCACTACTTTTAGAGCCTTCAATGGTGTTAAAATATGTAAACACAAACTCCTAAATCATCCTACTAGACATAGATTCAAAAGAGATCAAGTATTTAACAAAAGAACACCATAAAAGTGCCAAAAAACTATGTTTTTCACTATTTCCAGAAAACAGTCCGTACAGTACTTGCTCCAAACACCCAACCTCCATAAAAATGAATATTTTTGGGTTATAGAACCATTCCCCAACTGATCCAATCGTTTGGGATTGATTAAGTTGCATAATTACTTCTAAAACACCTAAAACTCCTTTTCCCACCTAAAGTGGATTTTTGAAAATTTGAATTTCCAAACTCTTATTCTATTAATTCCTATTAACTAGAAACCATTCAAAACTATTAAATAATTATTATTCAACCTTATTGACATGATTAAACTTTATAAACCTATCTAGACCCCTTGGGACACTATTGGTCCACTTACAAGGTTTTTTGGTCCTATGGTCCTTTCAGGACCCTGAGGACTTTTGATATTCCCATTACATCTATTCATCCCAAATGTCATTATAGGCTCCAAGATACCATAATTGATGTTTTGATTTGATGGAAAGGTCCTCCTGACCCCTACACACTTCTAACCTTTGAAGAGCTCCTTGAAGGCCTTGGGTTCTCCTGCACCATTCTCCCCAAGAAAGAAAGAGTTCTTGCCCCAAGAAGCATCCAACTTGTTGCTGCCATAATACTCCTTGCTCCTGTATGTTTGTACCTTCTGATTACCAAGCATGAAATCTCCCAAAGTTACCTTTTTCCTTTTCTTCCAACCTGTATTCATGTCACTAAACATGTTAGTGTCAAAAATCTGTTTTGTTTGTCCTTTTTGCTGCTTGATAACAGCTTGTCCTTGTACCCTGTTTCTGCATTTATTCCACTCATTTCCTTGTGAAAGAACACCACTCCTATTACCCTCAACAATAGGGAATTCAATACTCCCAATCTTAATACTGTCCAAGTCCCAAATATTCTAATTTTTAGGACTGTACTCTTCATATATCTGCTGCAACTTGTCTTTTCTCAATCTACCGATGTCTTCCCATGTTTCACCCTGATTTTTCACCTGCAAACTCTTCTCAAAACAAATCACAAAACTATCATTAGACTGCTCCAAAGGAAAAGGCACTAATTTGTATCTAACATCTCCTTTGTGAACCAAATATGTGTTAAGAAATCCATCATGCAATGTCCTTCTAGCATACTGCCATGGTCTCCCCAAGATGATATGACCACAAGTCATTGGAATGACATCACAAATCACCCTATCATGATATGATACAATTGAGAAATCAACAAAATATCTCTTACCAATCTCTACATGTTGTCCTTGAGTTACCCAAGTGGCCTTGTAGGGAGTAGGATGATCAAATGTTTCAATCCCCAACTTGGTTATCATATCAAGTGAAACTAAATTGCTATGTGACCCTGAATCTATGAGCAATCTGCAAATCTTACCATGACTAAGACAATTAGTCTTAAAGATAGTTACCTTTGGCTCTTGATGAAGTCTTTCTCCTTGCTTGACCATAAGAAACTCACCATCAGTCACAGGGTCTACCATGAATGTTTTTGACTCCTCCTTCTTGTCTTCTTCTTCTTGTACCAAGTTAGCTCTCCTTTCTCTACCCCTATCAGCTTGTTCCCATTTAGGACACTTGAAGGAAGGATGCCCTGGTTCATTGCAATTGAACATCTACCTGTGAATGGTCCTCTACCTTGTCCAAATCTGCCTCCTCCTCTAGGAGTGTATCCACCTCTTTGATTAGAAAATGCTTCCTTACCCTTGTCATTGCTGCTCTTATCATTACTGCCTTGTCCTTGTTCTCTATTACCTCTGCCCCTATTTGAACTACCTCCTCTTCCACCATTGTTTGATCTCTCTTGCTTCCTTTTCACCTTTTCTTCTGCTCTAATGGCCAACTGAAAACATTCTCCTAATGTCCTCGGCAATTGCAAACCAATCTCATCTTGTAGATTGTACCTCAAGCCATTGATGTACCTGGCTATTTTCTCATCCTCTTCTTCATAACCTCCTCTGATACTAAGCTTTTGAAATTGCTTAGTATAGGACATAACATCCAAGTCCTTTTGCTTTAAATTCTACCTCATCCTCTTCACATGAATTGTGTAATCAGATGGTAGGAATTGCTCCTTGACCAAACTCTTCATCCTAGCCCATGTAGAAACTTTTTCCAATCCTCTAGCCATCCTATCATTCTGAAAACTAGTCCACCATGTCAATGTTGTGCCTCTCAACTTGGTTTTGGAAAACTTAACCTTCCTCTCTTCATCCATCTCCTCAAACTCAAAGTAGTTTTCTAAGGCATCAAGCCATCCTAACACCTCTTCACTATCCATCTTCCCTTGATAGATAGATAAATCTATGTGACTCTTTCCTCCATGACCTTGTACTACCTTCAACAATCTTAGTAACCTCCTTTCCTCAGGGTCCTCTGTCTCATCTGCTTGTTGTTCCTGATTTACCCTCACATGCTCTTCATCTTCATCATTGTCTTCTTGGTCTTCTTGGTCTTCTCTCCTCCTACTCCTCTCAAGGTTATTTATCCTTGCTTGCATGGTCTCTCTCTCCCTTCTCCATTTCCTTTCTTCTCTTGCTCTAGCTTTCTCTCTTGCTGCTTCTTGTTCCCTTCTTTCTCTTCTCTCCCTTTCCAAGATCTCCTTCAACTCTTCCAACTCTCTTGCCAATTGATTTTTTGGTGCCATTGCTAATTCTCCAATCCCTAAAGGACCTACTCATTGCTCTGATACCACTTTGATGCAGAGGGTCAGGGACTTTGAAAGAAACACTAAGTTACAAGACTAACAATGATTCACTCTCAACCTTTCAACTAGGCACCAACATGGAGATAAGGCCTCAACTTTGCATTCATGACTTATTTGCCTTCCTTATGGACCCAAACCCTAGGAACACTCTTAAGAGACCCAAACAAACTTGTTTTGAATGATTTCAAAGCCCAACCCTTTGACTTAGACACAAAACCAATTTTTCACCTTAACTAGGCTACTAGCCCAACTAGGCCTCTAGCGAAGGATTTTTTACTTTGCACTCAAAATTTCCAAAGGAACCTCCAAAATAATGATTGAACTAGATGTGGTTTGTGATGATACATAACATACTAGATTCTTGATGGCACTTGTTTTGGAGCACACCAATCAAAAATCTATTGTTTCCTCAAATTTAGGCCTAATTAGCCCTCTTTTTCAAAGCAACCCCTCTTTAAACTCAACCCCTGACCATGAAACTTTCAAAAGTCCCTTAAAATGACTCAAAACTAAGGAATACAAGTTTTTAGACCTCTATGACACCTGTAACATGCTCAAACACAAACCCCTCCTTAACTTGCCTAAAAAACTAGGGCTTCTTGAAAAATAACCTTCCAATCACTTCCAGAACTTGCTCATTGACTCTACACCATTAGGAAAACATATTTAGTCTATACAAACTCAAAAAAATCCCCCTCATTAAGGCAGATCTTCTGCTGCTATACCCTAGCCTCCAACTTCAAGCACTTTTCACAATCAAATCTTGGTATACACCATAGTATTCATCTTTCCTGCACATTATGTTGTTAGTAAAGTATGGTACATGTTAAGTATGATCCATTTCACAAGATACAGTCATAAAATCCCATGAAATGGATCATTTATCCATGAAAAACCCTCAAACTAGAGTAAATTTTGTGTTCTTTTTTAGAACAGTCAATATAAAATGCAAAGAAATTAATTATCACTGCTTTCAGAGCCTTCAATGGTGTTAAAATATGTAAACACAAACTCCTAAATCATCCTAATGGACATAGATTCAAAAGAGATCAAGTATTTAACAAAAGAACACCATAAAAGTGCCAAAAAATTGTGTTTTTCACTATTTCCAGAAAATAGTCCATACAGTACTTGCTCCAAATGCCCAACCTCCGTACAAATGAATATTTTGGGGTTATAGAACCATTCCCCAACTTATCCAACCATTTGGGATTGATTAAGTTGCATAATTACCTCTAAAACACCTAAAACTCCTTTTCCCGCCTAAAGTGGATTTTTGAAAATTTGAATTTCCAAACTCTTATTCTATTAATTCCTATTAACTAGAAACCATTCCAAACTATTAAATAATTATTATTCAACCTTATTGACATGATTAAACTTTATAAACCTATCTAGACCCCCTGGGACACTATTGGTCCACTTACAAGGTTTTTTGGTCCTATGGTCCTTTCAGGACCCTTAGGACTTTTGATATTCCCATTACATCTATTCATCCCAAATGCCATTATAGGCTCCAAGATACCATAATTTATGTTTTGATTTGATGGAAAGGTCCTCCTGACCCCTGCACACTTCTGACGTTTGAAGAGCTCCTTGAAGGCCTTGGGTGCTCCTCCACCACCATTTCTCCTAAACATATTGTCCTTCTAGAGGTTGAGAAGGACTTCAAGACCTCCTATGAACTCTCTACACAAGGGACTCAGTCAGCTATGCTATCATAATTGAGGTAGGTTGGGGCATAGCATTAGGCCTTGGCTGCACTAAAGTGCTATTAGATCCCATATGGGCTTCCTCCCCCTTCATAGAAGGGTTTGAAACTTCTTTTATCAGCTCAAAGGTTTTGGAAACCATCCTAGAGCCATTGGACTTGTTTTTTTGGTTGGTAACCATTGTCCACTTTTCCTCTAGTTTTGCGGAAACACCTTCCACCTAATGGGGCTTATCAGCATCCCATGGCGGTGATGGAGTATGAGGAACTACCAAATGAAAATACTTAATCTTGTGGTTAGTAGACTGACACCTAAAACAAGTATTCAACAGATTAAAATAAGTGACTTTCTGGGTAATACCGAAAAGAACCAATTTGAATATCAATGGACCATTTCAAATCTTGTGAAAGGTACACTTCAATGTAGACTCACTTTTGAGGGAAATCTTGAAAGAACCTATCTGGTTCGACACAAATAACCCTCCCCAAAGAGGAGGAAATATGCTACAAAAAATGCACATAGGGAAACGACAAACCAAGAAACTCAATCCAGACTGGAACCCACAACTTGGTGTCATCTAAGACAATGAAGTCCTAGGTCCATGGCTAGAAAACCAACAAAGAGGACCAGACATACCAAGGACGATGGTTCAAGATTGATTGAACATGATTGACCTCCAAAAAGTGAAAAAGAAAAAAATCCTTTTGTCAAATTTTGGACCATATCAAGGCGAACCCCATGAGGGACTTAGGCCTTGTGAACCCACTCTTTAAGCACACTTTCAGGGGGATTCCTCCCAAAAAAATAACCAACAAGAGTATGTTGCTTTAACCATTGACATGTGGAACCAAAATATGGCATGGGTAACACCACTCAGTTGGGGAATCAAAAGACTTACCTCATGAAACACTTTTGAAACAAATTTCTTGGGATGATTGTTCAGTGGAGAAGCCATTGAGAAAATCCATCAAACCACCAACACTAGCAAGAACTATTAGGTTAGAGCCGGTTGAAGGAATAATAAAACCAAGAAAATCATAGTAAATGTGGTTGTACACATAGTAAATGAGAAAATCATGCATATAAGGTGCGGTATGACATAAGAGGGGCCAAGAATGACCATAGATACAAGAAATCCTAGCAAAGCTCTAGACACAACATCTATCTTTAGCAGACTATTTTTATTGTTAGGTAATTTGTGTAGCCACTTGAAGTGTATCTACTAAATTGGAATTTCAACTAAGAAAGAAAAATTTGTACTATTAAAAACAACATTCATGAAACTAAAAATAACATTTTCATTGTAGTGGATTTTTTTTTTTAAGTGAGGAGTTTCTACTAGGAATATCAACATTTGTGTTTCAAGGGTAAAGTAGAAGAAATGTTAAAAGAAACAATATGTTAATAATATGCGATGATGGTAGGAGAAATTATTAGTAGTGCTAACACATGAGAGGTTCTTAGGGGTTATTGAGTTGTTGAGGATATTTAAATATTAAGATCAAGTTTTCTAGAAATAGTGGGCCTATATGATATAGTGATGATGCCCAAAGTCTAAGAGAACTAAGCCGTGTTGATCACATTAGAAAAGTAGGTTCATTATGAGAGTTATACCTTCCATCTATTGATAGGGGAGATGATAGTGACCTAAGAGGGTGTCTAATAGATTTTAAAAATCTTGGTTTGGGAGGATATGGTCTACTAGTAAGATGTACAACCACTAATGTTGATAGGTACCTAGAAGGTAGGAGGGACATACCACTAACAATTTTGGCCCTAGAGTTGGATGCATGCATGGTTGAAGGTTAAGTGGAAGGGTTTCCATTTGTGTTGATGGGTCTTATTAGTGGTATCTTGATACCTGAAAATAATATCATAGAATTGATAGATTATATGACAAACTTGTTGGAAGAAGGGTGTTTTCATGATGTTTCTATGTGTTGACATAGTTAAACAAGGATCTATATTTAGTGGGATAATAGGGGTAGGTACAACATTATGTTAGTGATATTGCTACTAGTTTTTGCATGGTATGACATTGAAGTGGGTAGGCTAGTGGGAATACAAGATTTTTGATAGTTGTATGAGCTATATGCATATTAGTGAAGTATGCAAAGAGGATATGTGCTTTTATTAGTGAGTACTAGATAATATCACCCTACAAGACATCATGTGGAGACCATGTAGGAGTGGAGGCATGGACGGATGATGTAGGACACCTATGCTATGCACAAATTTTGTGCTACTTGGTGGGCCACCAAGAGTACAATATAGAGCAATATTAGCTAGATCAAGTGTTTTGGTAGTTTAGTATTCAATAGGACATCTCAACAAGACATCTTGATATGGCCACACATATTTTATGTGTGAAAAAGATATATTGTATTAGGGACATCAACTATAACAATTTATGGAAGTGGATATTTGGTTGTAGTACCTAAGTTCGGGATGGGTAATTAGTGACGATGTGGAAAATGTAGGATGGTGGCAAGATTTTGGGTATGTTAGGAGTAGGTGAGGTTTGAGATACACATGATACCTACAACACATAGTCTATGATAATGACTAGAGGAGTTTTCCCAAGAGTGAAGTTGAAAAAGAAAGATAGAGGGGAGGGTGAGAGGGAAGGTTCCAACAATAGTGGCAAGGCATGGAGATGTTGGAGATGGGGGAGATGGAGATGGAAGAAATGGAGAGGATATAGGGGATGTAGGAGATGGAGGATTTAGAAGGGATGGAGAAGAGAAGATGCAAGATGTGTCGATAGGGATAGTGGTCATAGGGACACAAAAAGTAAGCCCATCAAGGGTGGGATCATTAGGGACAAGAAGCTCACTTTAGAGAGTCTAGGTGTTGATATAGTGGTTAGAGATGTGATAATATTAGGGTTGGAGAGGAAGAGATATAGGGTATAGGTAGAGAGAGATAATTTAAAGGTGTACCTTAGTATAGCACAACTACAACTAGTGACCATTAAAGTAGAGAGGTGTGGGTTAAGACTAAAAATAAACACTATACAAGTAGGTGGGGATAAAATTAGAGTTGAGAGGGATAGTCTATCATCTCATTTGGATGGGATATAATCACATTTTTTTAGGTACATGTAGAAAGCAATGGTTTGAACATTGAGAGTGAAAAAGCTTAGGTACATGTGTAGTGGCTTTGATATGATAGAGGCATAGATAGGTCCCTACTCACACCAGAAGGGATGGCACAAGAATTCACAAAATTGATTATGGATGTGATGAATGTGTAGAAAGCCCTAAGAGAGGATCAATATAATGGATCTCTGCTATATGAGTAGGAAATACAGATAGAAAAGAAGGAAGCTACATATGAAGATCACTATAGTGGTTTTTAGGAACATTAGGGTCAATATTAGTATCCATGGGTTTTTTGAGGAAAGGCCCACCACCACCTTCATTAGGTTCACTCCCACAAGAGGTTTTTGGAGATAGTGGGAGCTAGATATAAGGGGGTATGGTCATGTACTTGTGATGAGTTCATTTGTTTTGATGTATTTTTATTTTTTAGACAATTATAATGATGTATCAATAATTTTGATATATTGCACATACATATTTTTTTGACTTACATATAAAGAGATTGATTTTGATGTAATGTAACATTTATAATATGTGTTATGGTAATGTTTTGATATTATTTTTATTATGGTTATTAACAATTATTATGAGTCTACATGCATTTATTATCATTATCTATGTGATCATGGTTGGATACATGTTTTATTTTGAAAATCTTCATAGCTATTTTTCTTTTAATAAGTTTTTATGGAATTTTATTTCCTCATGCTTCAGGTTACATTTTGAAAGTGGTTTTATAGAATTATTTTAAAAGTGGCACATGACTTATGGGTGGTTAATTCATAGTCACTCATACTTTGATTTATAAATGTTGGAGATAAGAAATGATGTTGTAATGTCGTAAAATTGCACCCTTGCAATTTCACATGCATTTTTGTATCCACTTTAGTGTCCACTCCCTTAGAACTTGTGTAGGCTCATTTTATCACTCGCATCATCCTTTTACTCTCTTAGGATACTCAAGACCCCTTTTCAGTAGCTATCCTCATACATCAACTTTGCATCAAACCTTGTGTCTTCCTCATTCCTATTGTTTTGTAGCATGATGTGTCTAGACATTAGTTTTCCATGTGGATATATATCTATGCATTGAGATAGCATCCCATGACATTTCAACATTCAAACAACCATTTTCGAGTGCCTTTCCACTTGTCAACTACTTTTGTTGGCCGTAATGGCCTGGTACACATTGTAACGGATCGAGAACCTTCTTTTCCCTCATTTTATCTCTTTTAAATCCATTATCTTGCTTCATTTTCTCTCCATAGCTTCTTGTTGGCTTGTCTTTTGGAAATTATCTTGTCTTTCTCTTGCTATCTTGCTATCACATCTTCCTATAGCTTGCTACAATATAACTCTCAAGCTCTTACAACACTCTTTGCAACTCTCTTGGCTCTCACAACTATCTCTCTCTCTCTCTCGCTTCCTTAAGCCTTGTAGGTGATATCTTTCTTATCTTGTGTCTTTGAGAATCTTTGGATTTCTCACATTCCCTATCTATTGCATTTCTATTTCATGATATGGGTTCTCCTCTTTGATCATGGTTTTCTCTTTTCACTCTTGTGTTCATTTCATTTTTTCTTATTATTCCTCTCTATCTATCTAGATGTCCATGGAGGTGGGAACACCGAAACGAGGGTTTGATTGAGGAAAACCCCTAAACAACCCCAAAATTTTCCCTCAATCTTGTGTATAGGTATTGAACATATTTATTTGTTGGAGGATTCATTTATTAGGTTGTTGTGAGAATTTTCTTTCTCCTCTTCAGTTTTATCATTTACATTTCATTCACTTTACTTTATTTCAGTTCTACTGTTCTCTATTACCTTCCTGCATTCTAAGAGTCATTAGCAGTTAGAGTAGAGGTAGTCATTTAGTTGCTTTCTATGATAATCTCAAGTTTCAATTCGTACGAGATACCAGCACACCTCTAGGACTCCAACGTACTGTGCTTCCATTCTTGTTTCACACTGTCATCCTTTGGTTGGGAGCCCATCCGTCTATCCAAAAAATCTCTGTGATCTACTCTCTCTGATTCTTGAACTCTCACCTCTTATTCCATCACTTAAGATTTATTCCTTGAGGTAGTTTAGGACAGTTCATTCCCTAGGACTCTCTTGAGATCAAAGAGACTCATGAGCAATGAATCCCCCTTCTTTATAGATGTTAGTAAGGAAATGGAAGGTGATAGTGATTTATGAGATAAAAATTAATATGGTATAGGTTTTGATAAAAAATACATGCTTAAGAAGGAATTTCCATGCAATAAGGAATTTAATTTATTTATATCACTAGGCCTTATGCACCATCATATAAGAGATTATCATGATGGTGTGCCAAGTGCATGAAGGAGTAACACAAAAAAAACAAGATGAAAATACTAAAATACCCCAATAAACACATTGTCAAGGCACACCATAATGTAATGAATTATGGCGACCATAATGATATATTTTGTGGAATATTAGGGCTACACAGATAAAAAAAATGGTAAAAAAATAGACAATAAATCACAAAAAGAAACACAAACACCTCTACCTCATCTATGACAGTGGGAACCAAAGGAACTTGATTAACATGATAGTGATTAGTGATGTGTATCTAATAAAGCAACGTGTTATATAGATTAAATAAGATTAATGATTGTAGAGGACCTTTCAATGGTAAAAATTGTGTTTTGTTAGGTAAGGTGGAACCCACAACTATGATATGAAGTGTTTAAAATAGGGGATGTGTGCGAAACTTAGGTGATAGTTGGAAATGTGTCATGTGTGATTAAATTAGGATTCTTAATTGATGTGTAAATAATATTTTTTCTTGGGTTATTTAAGTCATAATTGTGCTTCAAATGGTCAAGGAGGTGTATTGGGGGATGTCTTCTAGGGTCAACCTAGAAGACGATATATACTTGTGTAAAATGGGGAAAGCTCAAGGAATATTTTTCTTACATGAGCCAATGTTGGTATCCACAAGTCTTGAGAAAAAAAATTAGAGGATTGATGGGTGAGTGCATGGGGAATGGGCCATACATAGTGAAATGAGATGAGGTAGTTCATGGGCATGGCTTGTATATTTAGAAATCCCAAGGAATAAAAGTGAAACAAGGTAAAATAAGCTGGGGGATTGAAAGAAAAAGGGGTTTCACCAAAATGATAGTAGATAAAACTATTATCCTTTTTTTCATTAGGAAATGAGATCCACGCAATGAAAGGACTAAAAACCTTGAGGTGATTCAAGTCAAAGTGTGAATCTACTGATTTCCTTTTTTTGCAAGGACGGGGGTCCTGATTAAACAACACTTTGGGGAGAAAGATTAAAAATAGAAAAAAAAACTCCAAAATGCAACCTAAAACTTGAATTTAGAAGATTAAGCTCAATACTAATGGAAAAAGAAATCAAAACATAGATTTGAGAAATGCAAAATGATGTGTACTAGTCACCAAAAGTGTTTTTTAAAGCTAACTAAGGACTCATTCACCCTATGGCGAATGGGTCCTAGCTATGGCTCTATAAAAATGGTTTTTGGGTTCTCTTCTACTATGTCTACATTCCCATATCCCCAATTTTCATATTCAGATAGCCAGAAATAAATCTCATAGGTGAGTTTCTATGAAATTGAAACAATGATAACAACAAATACAACTTTGAAAACTTTGCAAATTTTCTCTTCAAGAGATCTTTCACCTAAAATCTACAAACACAAATCAAGAGGGAATTTTTTTTATTGTTGGTGAATGGTGGTTTGCCTTGGTCAAACCCCATTTTGGTAATTAAACCTTGAAATGAAATGAAATAGCATGAAAGGAATGATGAATGAACAAGCCTATGTCACAACTCACCAAACTTTTGTATGAACCTTGAAATGTAGATCTACAACTAGCATGAAATGGCTTCAATGGATGTGGATATTGATCTTGAAACTTGAATTGAAACAATGCCTTTGAATGCTTGAGTGGATCTTGAACACTACATTAACATATTAGCTCAAATAACATACATGATACAAGAAGACTTTGAAATGATAATAGGATCTTGATTTCTGCAATAATTCTTCAATAAATATACTCTTGAATGCCTTGAAAATGCTCTTGAAATGCTCTTTGATCTCATAAACTTGTTATGGTAATGCTCTCTTGAATTTTCTAGGATGCTAAACATAAAATTACTAGGTGAAACTTAGTGAAATGACCTTATATTTATACATATGTATCATTAATTCCCAAAATTCAAATAACACAAGATGCCATGTGAATATACATTTGAAATCATTGAAATACCTCCAAAAACATAATAAAAATTTAGGTCCTAAGACTAAGAGAGGACCCATTTTCCCTTGGACAAATGGGTCCTAGGTCACTTACCTAGGACACACATTCTCCAATGATAAATTTTATGTCTTGGCATTAATGAATGCCGGGTTTTCCTCTTCGGAAATTGTAATTAATTAGGCTTGGATTTGAATTAAAGGGGCCAATTAAGGAAAATTAACCTCAATTAATTAATAAATCCCTAGATGAGTGTGAAAGTGTAAAGATACACTTTATAACACCACATTAAGGTACAATTAAGTCAATTTTAATTAATAGGGCCCTAAACTTAATGTGAATATGTAAATTACATATTACAATACTAAATGAAGGCATAATTTAGTTCATTTTAATATTAGTATTTCCCAAATTAAGTTTCAAGAAGGGATACTTTTTCCTACAGTACATTTAGCCACCACTTTAGTGAGAGGATGAGCACAAGCATAAACTCACACTAAAGTAGACATTCAAGACACATATATATGCAACAATGACAAATATACTCAATCATACAACATCAAATCCTAGAAGAAAGGGAGGTGGATCAAGCTTCAACTGTCCAAGGCGATGTGAAACATGTCTAGGTTGTTTGTCCAATACATTCACAAGCATAACTCGATGTCCACTATGCAAACAACACATGTTCTCACATGGGATAATGGAACCTTAGGTTGTCCACTAGGTGAGCCCCCAACGGGTGGAAAATGAGAGACTATTATTAGGTTCCCATACCATATCAAAGCTATCCTCCTCACAACTTCAATAAGGCACCACAATACAAAAACTTTGAGCTTCACAAGGCCTAACAAGCTACGTTATGCTAAGCACTCATGAAAATGGGAAAAGCTTTACTGCCAAGCAAGGTGTGTTATGCTTGGTGTCCTTAAAGGGAGGGTTTTGAGCTTAACAAGGTTAACAAGTTGTATTATGCTAAACATTTATGAACATTATATATATATAGGTTTGTTCAAAGGGACTTTGCTTAATTGATGTAAGGTATCTTCTTAGGGATCATCATGCCTAATGTCTCCAAGAGAGGAAAAATATAGAATAAGAGAATCACAACTTATGGAATGCAATGCATAGCATCACCACCAAGAGGAAATTCATATGCTAATAAATATCACTCTCAGAGGACATCAAACCCAATGACACTACCAAGAAAAGGATGCATCATAGGAAGAAATAAAATCGCATAGTGAAACATGAGTTTCAATGTATTCCCTCACTTTAAAGCAATTGCTAACACCATTTTTGTGAGAAATTTATTTAAAGTATAAAATATTCAATGCTAACCATAAAGAAGACATGAGAGCTTATTTAGAAATCCCTATGCCAAGTCATATGTTCCCGAATGAAACTACATCATTTAAGTGGAAGGGGTTTCCCCTAAAAACAAATAATGGTCTATGGATTCAAGGTTAGTATATCTTTGCTACAATGTGATTATAGAGCTTGAAAGTGTCATCATTCCCCAAATACTCACAAAAAAGGAAGAATGACACATAGAGAGCGGAAACAAAGAAAAATATTTTAGGTCAACATGGAAGATACCTAAATGTCTTGACACCTTGCATAATACCCAAAAGGAAAACACAAGAAAAATTAAAAATTAAATGTCTACGACATATAGAAGAATGTATATACAAATAGAGGAATGCACATAAAGAGAGACATACATCAAATAGAACAGTATTGGGGATCACATTATGCACATGAAATCAAACAAAGAAACATGCAAAAGAAAGAAAATAAAAATACTAGTAAGGCACATGCGAGTCAACCTATAATAGGTCATCCACATCCCAATCTTGTTTAGTATATGCGAAAGGCAGACAACTAGCCAAAGGGACAACATCAAGTGTCAAACTAGGACATGAACCAAGCTCAACACTCTTATAGTATGATTCAAGTATAGAGGAAGAAAAAACACTTTCACAATCTCACTTGTCAAAACTCAAAACCTTCTTAGTTTGTTTACTCATTTCAAGTTTACTTTTCCCCTCATAAAACCATTGACTCAAATACTCAACCATGCAAATTAGAGTTCCAAATTCTACAAACTTTCAAGATAGTTTAAACAATTTAAAAATGACTTGTTAAGGCCAATTAAAGTTTCCACAAACATTGCCCCTCTCATTTCTTTTCCATTTCTTCATTCAATGCCTTCAATGACTCAACATAGCACCAATTAGATTTTTTACTCTTCAAGCCCAAAACCGTCTTCTCAGACCTTCATTAACCTTCTAAGAACCTTAATTCATCCAAAAAATGCTTACAAAGACTGCCCATTCCCTAAATTTACCATTTGTTCTTTATTTTTTCTGATTTACTTATATCAGTCCTAACACATACTGTCGGAGATAAATTTTAATGCAGACCATCATTCATGACTGTAAAACACCTTCCAGATTCCTATTTAAGAGTACTAAAGCATATCAAAATAAAAACATGGGTTACTTTAAGAAACAACTTTAATAACATGACTGTCCATGTTGTAGGGAGGCCTCCAAAAGGACTATCAAGACTTTTTTTCCAAAGCATACATCAAAACTCATAAAAAATCACCCCTTTGAATTCCCATCATGCTTATTTAAAAAATATCTTAAAATGAAGATTAAGTCTTTTGGAACAAATTCTTGAAAAAGGACTATTTCAGTCTGTACTAGACCTAATTAGGCCTTAACACAAGTAGGGCTTATTAAATATCCTATCTCCAAACTCAAATCCATCGATCCAATGCTTCTAAAATTTGTAAATTGACTTGAATAGGTAATTAATGCATCAAAATCACACCCATGTGTAATTTTACAAACCCTAGCTTCATTCCACTTAACTGCACTATTATTTTCTAACATTGCACAAAATTACAGTCAAAGAACTTCAATCAATCACACATAATTCTCAGCCACTTAGTCTAAAACCACATGAATATGAAATTATATGCTATCAAGATCATTCCCACCAAATCTTAGCAATTTCCAATAGCAAATATGAGAGAAACTCAATTTTTCCTATCCACTGTTTACCCTAACAAAGGGTTTTAACTATTTCTATAAAAAATGGCAATATATGATGCAAAACTCCACCAATCTGCATAAAACTAAAACTAAAATGAAGGTGATTGGTTACTCTATCATTCACAAACAATTATACATGTATACAAGCCCGTATTGAGCTGTACACCAACAAAAAAAAAAGAATTTTTGAGAAAATATGTAAGAAACAAAGATTTTATTCATTCAAACTTCTATCGTCAATCACCCACAAGTTCAAAATGGTTACAAAAGCCTTTTTATATGAATTACAACATGAATCTTTAGTTGTCACTACCTTGGAATGACCTACAAGACAAATTATTTTTGACCTTCCTTGTTGCATTTTGCAATTTTTACATTTGTTTTTGCAATTTGTGACAACTTTCACATTTTTGACCCAAAACTTAGTCTTAACACCTCTTAAAGACCTTAAATATATGAAAAATGAATCTAATAACCTTATTACAAGGTAAGAACAACAATATTGAATCAAATTTCAAAAATTTCTACATGGAAGCATAATTTTGACATGATGCTCCTGCATCATACTCCCGGCCAAGAAAATTTTCAAGTCCTCTTGAATTTTTAAGTTGCCCACAAATCTCCATCCTATGCATGCTCTGCTTCTGGTCCACCTTGAAACTGCTATTAAACCCCTTCATTTTCACCTTTGGTTTCATTTTTTCCATGCAAATCAAGCTCCTTGTTTTGCCAACTGGAATCAGATTCACCATACTTTGTGACATCTCAACATCTCGTTTCTCCCTTTGTGCTTTGACCTTCAACTTGTTTCCTATCCAAAATATTAGTATCACAAAGAAATTATATATTAGTTCAATCACAATACCTCCATCCTTTTTCATATCCTTTCAAATCTCCAAGACCAATTCTTCTTTGATCATTTCTTCATCTATTCTTGTCACCAACTCAAAGTCTTCATTCTCTGAAATCAGGTTCTTCATTACTAGTTCTTCTTCATCTTTGAATTCTTCATTTGCATATTCAAACACTTCTTCTTTCTCTCTCTTCTTCGTTTTTATTTTTTCTTGTCTTTTTCTCCTTCTAATAATCTTCTTTATGGGCCATGTAACTCTCTTTCTCACTCTCAAATTCCAACTTGTTGCTTGCTTCATCATCTGCTCCAACTTCATCATGGACTCTTCAAACTCTTTTTCCAATCTTCTTATGTCTTGTTTTATTGTTGCTAACTCTCTGTCAAACTTCTCTTGTCTCTTTCTCTTTATCCTCTCTTCCTCTACTTGAAAATTCCTTCTCAAGTTCTCCATCTTTTAGCAAGTCTCTCCTTGCTTCACAACTCACTTTTCTCAACTTTTTCAGCCTCACCTAGGTCCTTTCCACTCATCCTCAATGTAGTCTTTTGGCCACCAACTAGCTTCTTCTTAACCTGCACAACACAAAACACAAACCAAATACCAACTCTCTACCCAACACCTTATGTGCTTTGATACCACTTTGATGCAAGTACAGAGGAAGAAAAAACACTTTCACATCTCACTTGTCAAAAATCAAAACCTTCTTAGTTTTTTTACTCATTTCCAGTTTAATTTTCCCTTCATAAAACCATTGAATCAAATACTCGACCATGAAAATTATAGATCCAAATTCTACAAACCTTCAAGACACTTTGAACAATTTAAAAATGACTTGTTAATGCCAATTAAATTTTCCACAAACACTTCCCCTCTCATCTCTTTTCCATTTCCTCATTCAATGCCTTCAATGACTCAACATAGCACCAATTAGATTTTTGACTCTTCAGGCCCAAACCCGTCTTCTAAAACCTTCATTAACCTTCTAATAACCTTAATTCATCCAAAACAAATTCTTTTAGAGACTGCCCATTCCCTAAATTTACCATTTGTTCTTTATCTATCTTGATTTTCTTATATCACTCCTAACACATACTGTCAGAGATAACTTTTAAAGTAGACCATCATTCATGATTGTAAAACACCTTCCATATTCCTATTTAAGAGTACTAAATCATATCAAAATATCAATATGGGTTACTTTGAGAAAAAACTTCAATAACATGACTGTCCATGTTGCAGGGAGGCCTCTAAAAGGACTGTCAAGACTTTTCTTCAAACCATACACTAAAACTCATAACAAATCACACCTTTGAATTTCCATCATGCTTTTTTAAATCATATCTTAAAATGAAGATTAATTCTTTTGGAACGAATGCTTGAAAAAGGATTGTTTCAGTCTATACTAGACCTAATTAGGCCTTAACACAAGTAGGGCTTATGAAATATCCTATCTCCAGACACAAATCCATCAATCCAATGCTTCTAACATTTGTAAATTGACTTGAATAAGATAAATAATGCATCAAAATTTCACACCCATGTGTAATTTTACAAACCCTAGCTTCATTCCACTTAACTGCCCTTTTTTTCTGATAGTGCACATAATTACAGTCAAAGAACTTCAATCAATCACACATCATTATTAACCATTCAGTCTAAGACCACAAGAATATGCAATTATATGTTGTCAAGATCATTCCCACCAAATCTTAGCAATTTGCAATAGCAAATATGAGAGAAAATCAAATTTTCCTATCCACCATTTACCCTAACATAAGGTTTTAACTATTTTTACAAAAAATGGCAATATCTAGTGCAAAACTCCACCAATAGGCATGTAACAAAACCTAAAAGTAAGGTGGTTGGTTACTCTATCACTTAAAAAAAAATATACATGCATACAAGCCCGTACTGAGCTGTACGCCAACAAAAAACAAAGAATTTCTAAGAAAATATGTAAGAAACAAAGATTTTATTCATGCAATCTTTTATCCTCAATCACCCACGAGTTCAAAATGGTTACAAAAGCCTTTTTATATGCATTACAACATGACTCTTCAATTCTAAATACCTTGGAATGACCTACAAGACAAATGACTTTTCACCTTGTTGCATTTTGCAATTTTTACATTTGTTTTTGCAATTTGTGACAACTTTCACATCTTTGACCCAAAACTTAGTCTTGACACCTCCTAAAGACCTTAAATATATGAAAAATGACTCTAATAACCTTATTACAAGGTAAGAACAACAATATTGAATCAAATTTCAAAAATTTCTACATGGAAGCATAATTTTGACATGATGCTCTTACATCATAGTAAGATCATCATTTAGGTTCATAGAAGAGGAAAACATTAGATTTATCTTATTATACACTTCCTTATCAATCTTTCCAATTTCAATGTCATCATCTATATAATCATGACAAGAGGTTTAATGATAATATCCATAGAAGTTTGTTGTTTATTTTGTGGCAAGGGAGGAGAGACATCATTCCTTGCTAAAGACAAGTTTGGATTTTAATTTTGTATCATTATTTTCTTCCTTTTCTTTTAACAAATGAGAAATAACATGAAGTCTACACCTACTCTCTCTAGCATTGAGGTTTCTTTTAATTCTATTATCAAGTTGTGTTTGTGTAGGAGTGGGTTTATCAACCATAGGTTTATGTTCTTCCCTTAAGAGAGGAGCAAAAGGAACCTTAAGAGGTTGTTCAACCACTTTCTCTTTAGTTGTGTAAACTTGTTTAACTTTAGGAGGCACAACATGATTTTTTTGTTTATCTCATGGTCTCTTATATAAAATGGGTGATGAATTTTTCATAGGTGGGTCTTGGATATTTGGAAGGGATTTAGGTTCAATCATACTATCATCAAGGATGGGTGGCTTAATCACGGGTTGAGGCATATTGCTAAGGGATAATTTTGTTATGTGCTTTGCCTTAAGCTTTTGATAGGATTTGGAAAAGAAGTCTTTATGGGGTCTAATAGGTTCAATAGGCTCAAGCCAAAAGAAATCCAATGAAAACTTCCCATGGGAAGACATAGGATTAAAGACACTATGATGCATAGTAAATATCTCATTGCAAAATGGAAACTTTAAACATTTATGCACGAATGATAGGATGACATTCATGGAGCGAAGCCATGGATATCATAACTTCACATGAAATTGGTTCAATGATAGGATGATGGTGAATGAGACATTTAATTATTTCGGTCCAACCTTTAAAAGGATATTTATTGAGCCAATCATAGGGAATGCAAAACCATTATGCATTTTGATCCATGCTTTTGGTTTTTCATATGTATCTTGATAAATCTCATGCACAAATAAGAATTTTTTAGTGATCACATTCTCTACACAGATAGGATCAATTTTAATATCCCATTAGTAGGATTTTCATTGATTCTTCTAGCTATGTAAAGAGGACCATCGAGTGCATGTTTGAGTATATCTTGTTGTAAGAAAGTAATATCAAGTGGCATTTTAGTTAAACCCTTACAAGGTTTAGCATCAATAAATATAATCACACTATCTGCAAGGTGGGTATTCGTGTTTTCATTGGCTATGTCAACTTTCATCACATCATTCTTTGTTTCACTAGCTTTGACAAAGGAGATATTATGATTAGGCATAGGATTGGTAAAGATTTGCAAATTTTGATTAGGAGCCATAGACTTATTACCTATAGTATTTCGTATCATGTCCATTTTTTCAATGGAAATATATAGGAGATTGATTTTGGCATTTTAAGATGATGTGCATGACTTTTGAGTGATAGATGACATGTATGGCTTTCCACCTACATGTATGTAACACGGATGTGATTAGAGTTGTGTGAATTGTGCAAATTCAGAGAAGAGCAGAGCATTGATCCAAATCAATGCAAAGATTGATTTTGTACTTCATTGGAACTATAATCTAGAATATAATTATAATAGTTAAATAGTTTGTAAGCCATCTCTTCTATCTTCTATCTTATTTTATTTGGGTAGTTAGCCTACTAGACAGTGAGTCCACCTGTAGTGAGAATTTATGTAATATACTATATCGAGATATAATATATTGTGAGATAACACTCACTGTGGTTTTTCCTATTTTGGTTTTTCCAGGTAAAAATCATGGTGTTCATGTGTTATGTGATTTTTTATGCTTTATTTTCTTATATCAATTGAATGTACTTTGGTAATTGTATGGATAATTTTTGAATGGTTTAATAGAATATTGATTCACCCCCTCTTAGTATTTGATTCTTCAACACTTGCGCCATAGACCAATTAGATTCAACCCAAATTTAAACTCCAGGTTCTTTTGTGTCTACCTTCTACATTTCCATATTCTAATTTTGTATGTATGTTTCCAGTTTGTAATAATTCATAATAGAACTTTGCATTTTCATAGTTTGCATGGTTACATCATTATATCAGTTTTCTAATCCATCAAATCCATCCATCAACAAAAGAATCTAGATTAATGGTTGATTGATTCACCTTTTAGGTTGCAATTCAATCTTATATCTTTTTGTTTTAGATTCCCACGTGTTTTTGGAAAAGGTTTGATTTTAGTGATCTACCTATTAGACCTAGGATCTCCTTTTCCAATGAAACAATAACAATATGAATAAAGCACAATTACACACCCAAACAGTAATATAGTGAGCCATAGGGTATAAGATAAACTAAACTTAGTTGAGGTTATTTAAAATGTTTAATAGTACATCAATACAAATTTATATGATAGTCCCTTCCTTACATGCTATTGAACAACTTGATGTTTATTTATAAATCCAAAGATGGCCATTTTAATATAATATGCACTAGTAGTACCATAAAATGACAACCACATGAACTATTCATGTCAAAAATACATTATCCTCACGAGTTTCATTTTATTGATCTAAATGCAATGATTATATCTCTTAAATAAGTTTAATTTATTATAACTTCATTTATCTATCATTGGACATTTCTTATGTCTAAGATTATGCATTATCATTTATAATCTAGGATTCCTTGAGTTTTAATTCCTATAGTTAGTATTTTTATTTTCCTAGTATTGATGCTAAGTTTATAATCTAACCTCAATTCATAGGTTTAGAAAAGTTTTATTGGTATAAGAGGTTAGATGTATATATCATGGTAGCCCAAGGAAATGCCAATATCATTGTATGGTTATCTACATTTACACTACCATAAGTTTTAATAAAATTAATACTTTTACTTTCTATAAATGAACTCTATGACACAATTTCCTTGTTCTAATTCATTATGAGAATCTTTATTAATTTAATGCACATAAATTACACCAAGAACCTTTATGATTAATATTATACAAATGAAACTATATGCTTGCTTTGGAATAGAGGTGGTTTAATATTATTAATTTTTATTATATATATACATTCAACATTGTCTTCATCAATTATGTCAAATCCTTTTCATTATATAATATTTAAATACTAGAGAGTTTAATTTTTACCAACATAAAACATCCTTTAAAGTGGCAAGTTTATTTCTTTGGTCTTATTTTTAAATGGACCATCAAAATAATCTATTTATATAGAGATGAATTTAAATTTCCTTAGGTTGAGATCCTTTTTTACATGATGAATGGTGTAGTGACATAAGGAAAGTAGTGTTAACATAAGACTAAGTTGCAATGTGAATAAATCTAAATTGAGAATAATAATAATATTTATGAAAAGTAATTTAGAACTAATAATGTTCATAGAGTAATTCATAATATATCTAATTATAACTAGGAGGTCATATAAAATTGTGATACATAGGTATGTGCAGGATCATCATGGAAAAAATAGGCCCTTAAGTAGCAAAAAATTTAGAAAAATCAGAGTTAGGCAACTTGACGTAAAAATTTGAATAAGTTATCTATATTATTTCAAAAATATGTAAGAATAGAATCTGTAGCAAATTGAATGTAGTTTCTAAACTACTGGGTTTATTTAAAAACAAAAAAATCTATTTGTTGAAATTTTGAAATTTCAATGCAGTAGTACCTAAATTTCAGGGAAAAAATAAGAAGTAGGTGTCTGTCTAACCACCCTAGATAATATGATATAAGTAGAGGACTCATGTCTCGATGTTATTTTTTTATAATTCCAAATAAATATAATTTCTTAAGTAGGTGGAAAGCTGAGAATCTCCTTTAAAAACCCTTTTCATTTCATGAATTTTGGGTAAAAAAAAAGTTGTCAGCCACATACCCTACACATACCCATCATATCGCCACTTTTTGGCCCATCATGATCCTACACATACCCACATTAGAATATTAATATTTAAGATAAATTTACAAGTTCAATATGTTAATGAAAGTTAAATTATATAGTTCATGCTTAAATGTCTATATGTTTAAAGTTATAATGGAAGTACCTAGTAATAATAAATTAGTTGTGAGATAAGGAATTAAGGTAATAGGGATGATGTAAACCCACATATTTATCCATATATCTCATTTTAACTATGATGAACTAGACTTATTAATTTACACTCTAGACACTACATAAACATTACTGTAGTGTCAAAAAAAGTAATCCTTTTTCACACATTATTTGAAATAATTGACACATAATTAAGTTAATTATTCTTTGGAGTGGTGTTGTAAGGTGTTGTACACATTCACACCTTTCTACCTAGGTCATAATTTAATTAAAATACATTTAAATTTTACCTTTTTCAAGAGTGTTGTAAAGTGTTGTAAGGCATTTTCACACTTTTCTAAGGTCTATTCATCTAATTAAGCCTAATGGACCCCTCTTGTACTTAAATCAAGCCCTATTTATGGTTTTGTAAAGTGTTTAAACAAAATTTTGCATCTATCTAGGATGGTATTAATTAATGGTGGTTAATTAGACTTAATTTCCCCTTTTAATTCAAATTCAAGCCCTCTAAATTGCACCTCCTGAAGATCAATCTTGACACCCAAAAATTAAATGATGTAACCTTGAATGTGGAAAATTTTAGGTCTTAGAAAGTGTGCTAGGACCCATTCACCACTAAGGGTGAATGGGTCTTCCATTAATAGGACCCCACTTTCTTTGCATATTTCAACTAGGTTTTTGATCCTCTTTTCACTCCCTAGAGCTTGGTCCTAGAAAGTGTGCTAGGACCCATTTGACCAAGGTGATGAATGGGTCCTCCCTTAACACTCTCTTTTTGAATTTCATCTTGGTGGGATTTTAAATAATTTCATTTCCAGATCTGAGGTTGGCCTGAATTATTTGAATTTCAGGGTTAAATCTCTAATTTAGTATAAATACAAGGTTATTTGATATAATTTCACCTAAGAAATATAAGGGAGAAAACTAGAGCAAGATTACAAGCAAGCAAGAGACAAAGAAATTTCATGAGACAAAGCATTCAAGCAAAAGTGAAGTTTGGAGCAACCTTTCAAGATCTTCAAGCTCATTTTGTGTTCAAGATAAAGCATTAGTGAAGGGTGATGATAGATGCCTATGGAGAATCATGAGGGATTCTAGGTGTTGTTAGATGCACAAGTCATACAACCAAGCCCAAGGACTTGTTTCCTAAGTGATTCCATCTTCTATAACCATCCTATTTGCAACCTACAAGAGGTATTTTCAGATTTTTGATTCATTAGAGGGATTAGAAATCTTCTTCAGTGAGACATTTACATTGTTCATATTGCATTCAAGGGTTTTATCCTAACATAATTGGGTAAAATTTCCTTTACATTCTCTTGGATCTTAGTCTTAGACACACTTAATATTGAGATTGCACACACAATTACATGTTTCAGGTTTTTATTCATCATCCAAGGTTTAATTACCAACAAGGGGTTTGACTAAGGCAAACCCCTATCCACCAACAAGATATCAAATTTGTTTTGTGGGTTATATCCAGATTCAGAAATAGGAATATCAAAGTGCAAAGGAGAAGAGAAGACCTAGAAGTTACAACCCAAATTTAGAGATTTTCGAGAAGCCATAGTAGGATCCATTCTCCTTTAAGGGCGAATGAGTCCCTGTTGAGGGTTGATAGGCCTCAGATTCTAGACATTTCAAGCTTCCATTTCCAGTTCAGAGCACCTTGAAAAGGCCTACTGGGACCCATTTGCCTTTGGTGGTGAATGAGTCCCTGTTAGCAACACAGAAAAGTTATATTTTGCTAGGTGCACAACTTCCTTTCCTTCTTGTTCCTTCAGAAAAGTTGTAGTTTCTTTATATTTTGTGTTCAATTTATGCATTTTGTGTGTTAGATCTAGGATTAGGGTTTGTTCATTAGCCTAATTATTTCTCCCTCAAATTGAGATCTAGCTCACCACCTTGTCCTTGCATAAAGGAAAGAGTGCAGGATCCCTCAATCTTGATTCAATTCACCTCTTGGGTTGATAGTTGTTTCAATATTCTTGGATCTCATCTTTTGAAAGAAACACCCCATATAGAAAAAGGTGGGTTTAGGACATTCTTCTCTTCTCCCTCCCTTTTTCTATGTTTCATTTTGGTGAACCCAAACCCTTTTTGATCATCTTAGTTTCTGATTTGGAGTGAAATTCAATCATAAATCCCTAGCTTGCATTAGGTTTGCATTACATTTTAGGGTTTCTTTGCTTTGCATTAGTAAACATTGCATATATGATTAAATTGCGTGTTTGCATTGCTTATATTCATTAAAATTTTTTCAAAGTGTTTAAATTTCATTTATTTTTCAATTTTGTTCACATTGAGATCATCATTCAAACATTTAAATTCAAATTGCATCATAGATTTTCTAATTTTAATCATCATTCAATCATAGAAAAACTTGCATTTAGAGACCTTATACTTGGAAAATCTATTACAACATTCACTGTTATAGATCTAAGAAATATTATACATAGAGAAAACTTAGAAAAAATGAAATCAAACTCAAAAACCTTAAAAATAGGACCCATTTTCCTTTAGTGGTGAATGAGTCCCTGGATACCCTAATCTGCAAGAATTTTGGGCATGTTCTAGTGTTTTAGGTGCCTTTATGATCTCTGTAAGTACTTGCACCATGACCCATTCGCCTTCAGTGGCGAATGAGTCCCTGTACAACTTTTGATAGAATTTTTTTTGGGTTACATTTTTGGTTACTAATAAACATTTTTGCCTCTCCTCTGAAATCTGAAAAGTGTTAGTCTGAAACAAATTGTTCTTGCATGCAATTTCTTGTTTATTTAGATAGATTTAGCAACATCAGGAAAAATAATTTCTTGCATATTTCAATTATAGACAACATTATAATTTTACATTTTTAGCATTTTCCATCAATAGAAATGTTCAATTACATTTGGAATTAATTAGAAAAAAATCAAAACAACAAAATCATCAAATGAGACTTGTAGAGAAAGTAAAACCATGACAAGCTTTCTTTTAAAGTTTGACCTACCCTCCAAGCCTTTTAGTAGCGATGACTTTGACATGTTAGATGAAGCCCTTGAGGACTTCATCTCACAAGGTTCATCCACTAAGACTTGTAATGAAAAACAAAAATACAAATACATTAATACCATCACACCTCAACTCATAATTTATCCTCCCTCACAAAAACCACAAGGTCAAAACAATCTTGTGCTCATCCTTCAACCACCGAAAGATAAGACTTCATCTAATGATGGTAATGCTTCACAACTAAAGAATTATAACACCATTTTACATACCTACCATACAAGAAATAATAGGCAACAAAAACAACAACCTTCTATTTCATTACCATTGCCTAATCCTATTTTTCCTAGTGCTTCTCGTTTACTAACAAACAATGGAAAGGAATATAACCTTGTTGAACACCTTAAGAACACTCCTGCTAAGATTTATGTATGGGAGTTACCTCAAGTATCCCCTAGTTATCATGGAATACTTCAAGAGGCATTGCAACAAGTAATGGTTCCTTCTAACAATAATTCAAATGATGTAGCAACACTAATCCAACATATGAACGAAATGAATCTAGGCATAGTATTTCACTAGAATGAGTTACCTCCCTTGGTAATTCAGAAGAAGTATGAAGCTTTCAACATACTAGCCCACATTGTTCAAGTTGTGATAAAACAAACTATTGTTGACAATGGTTCAACCCTGAATGTGTGTAGTATGAGCCTTGTGAAAAGATAGGATGAGTAAAAGTGATATTAAACCCGATTCTTTATCTATTAGAGGATTTGACAACATAGGAAAACAACCACTCAGAGTTATTACATTACCTATCAGAATTGGGGAATTAATGTTACAAACTTTGTTCCATGTTATGCCTAATGATATTTCTTATAATCCCCTTTTAGGGAGACTATGGATTCATGATATGAATGGTGTGCCTTCCACTCTACATCAGATCATGAAATATGTCTATAACAACAAAGTTTACACACTAAAAGTTGATCTCGAGCCTGAAAGTTGTTTGAGGGATGAAAGAGATGGATAAAATCCTTTGGAAGCATTAAAATATTCTACACCACAAACTGCATCAGAAGAATAAAAAGAACAAGAAACTGACATTGATGAACTTACTAAGTTATTGGAAGACAATTGGGGATCCCTGGATTTCACATCGACATTCATGGGAGAATACAAGATAACAACAAAAGACAATGAAAAGAAAAAGAAACCAATGGTATTGCCAATGCAATTAAATTCACAACCATCTACCTCATCTAGCTACTTTGGAAGAAGACACAAGCTACACAATTTTTTTTGGTGAGATAGATTATCAACAACCACCAAACCTGAAAGAAATGGAAAGAATTTATGGGAGATGTTATGAGCTTATGAAACAACTTGGGTATAACAAAAAAGGATGTGGAAAGAAAGAGCAAGGAATCCATATCCCTATCAATCCTAACACACAAGAAACAAAAAGTGGTTTGGGATATTTCCCTTCTAAGATAACACAAGCAACAAAGTGATCTTCATTCAACATCAACACTATCATATGTAATTCTAGCAAGCCAACTCTCACCTTGAAGCATCCTGAATTACTAAACATGAATTATGGTGTATCTCTTGAGTACTTTGAGGATGATGAAACTTTAAAAGAAATGATAGGAGTCTATGATAAACCATTCACCCCTCCCACAAGGAAATGGGTCACATGTGCATTGGTTAATACTCAACAAGTTGATGAAAACAATGGAAACAATGAAAACATCAAAGAAAAAGAGGAATCTGATCCTAAGATATCTAAACCATAAGCAATTATTTTGGGAGATACAATCAGCATACCAATGGATATCAACAATGAGGATAAAATAATTATAGGGAAATGTCTTGATGAAGATGAACAAGAAGATCATGCAACCTTACTTCATGACTTTCTTGAACTATTTGTTTGGACTAATTCAGACATGCCAGGAATTGATGCTAAGATTGTAACACATAACATAGTCCTTGCAGAAGATGCTAAACTAGTGTGACAAAAAATATGAAAAATTAATCCTAAAATAGCCCTATTGGTCAAAGCCAAAATTGAGAAACTTCTTGATGCAAGCTTCATCTGACCTATTGATTATTGTCCATGGATATCGAATATTGTCATAGTCATGAAACCTAAAAATCATATTAGGATGCGTACAAATTTTAGAGACTTGAATAAAGCATCCTTAAAGGATGACTTTCCCCTTCCTAATATTGATATTATAGTGGAATCGATTGCAGGACATGCTTTGTTGTCATTCATGGATGGATTTTTTGAATATAATCAAATCTTTATCAACCCTCAAGGCCAATACAAGACAACATTCACCACTGTTTGGGAAAAAAAAAATCGGTAGTCATGCCTTTTGGATTGAAAAATGAAGGCGCAACATATCAACAAGAAATGACAATGATATTTCATGACTACATACACAGATCTTGGAAGATTATATTGATGAAATTCTAGCAAAATCCTTAACTCGACAAGACCATGTAAATATTCTTCGTAAAATTTTTGAGCGAATGTGAAAATATAACATGAGATTGAAGCTAAAGAAGTGTGTCTTTGGTGTATATAGGTGTATATAGTAGAAAGCTTTTAGGTTCTATCATATCTCATAGAGGCATTATGGTGGACCCGAAGAAAATTGATACTATAGTCAACATGCCACCTCCTAGAAATATATCTCAATTGCGTACATTACAAGGATGGATTCAAGCTATACATCGTTTCATGGATTCCTTGGTGGATAAAAATTACCATTCACACAACTCCTTAAGAAATATGTTCAGTTTAATTGGAATGAGGATTCTAAATAGGCATTTGAGAGTTTGAAATATTATCTTGTTACTCCAACCGTTTTACAACCCACTATGCAAAACAAGCCATTTATCCTCTATATAGCAACATCAACCCATGCTCTAGTAGCATTGTTGGCTCAGCAAGATGACAATGGTAAGGAACATCCTGTTTATTACATCATCTGAACTTTGATTGACTATGAAACACAATACACAAAAATAGAAAAACAATGTTTGTCTCTTGTGTTTTCTACTTGTAAACTGAAACATTATTTACTGAATGTCGAAATCCATGTTATGACAAAGTTTGATCCTTTAAAACATCTCTTTACCAAAATAGATTTGTCAGGATGCTTAGCTAAGTGGGTTATGTTGTTAACTGAGTTTGACCTTAAATTTGTTTCATAAAAATAAATTAAAGGAAAAGCCTTAACCAACCAATTAGTTGATGCTCCTTCTCCTCTAGCATTGCCCAACATAGAATCATTCCCAAATGAAAATATGTTGACTATACAAGAAGAAAAATAAACATGGGAATTATAATTCAATGGGTCTAAGTGTAGAACGGGCTCAGGGGAAGGAGTTATCTTAATTCCTCCTTCAGAAAATCCCATTCCCTTATCTTTCCATCTAAAATTCCTATGTACCAATAACACTACAGAATATGAGTCTCTAATAGCTAGCATACATGTCGTGTTAGCATTAAAAGTCAAACACATTTCTATATTTTGGGATTCACTCTTAATCATTAAACAATGGTGTGTATCAAGCGAAGCATGATAAACTTGTCTAATACATAGATCTTACAATGATATTATTAAACAAGTTTGAATCTTACACAATAGACAACATCCCACAAAAGGATAATAGGCATGCAAATGCAATGGAAAGTGTTGCTTCTCTTGTGTCTCCCAATGATCCTCTAGTTGACTTCAACTGATACCAAAACCATTGATAGAAGATGAGAGTAAAGAAGTGTTATCAACTAACATTGATGGTTCTAGTGAATGGTTTACACCTATATTCAAATGCCTAAAAGATGGTACCTTTCCTAAAGGTCTACAACTAAGAACACTCAAGCCTGTATGTGAAAGCTTGCATCCAAATATATAATCTTAGTGGACATTCTCTATAGAAGATCATTTAATGGCTTTTTACTCCAATGCCTTATGCAATTTGAAATCCCTATAGCACTTGAACAAGGGCATGTAGGTTCTTGTGGGGGTCATTTCAAACGAAGATCCCTAGTTCAAAAATTAATTCACATAGGCTATTATTGGAGACACATGGAACAAAATTATTTTGAGTACGTGAAGAAGTGTCATAAATGTCAGGAACATAACAATTTGATTCATGCCCCTACCTCTGAACTTTGTGCTCATGTTCCTATTTGGACATTCTTAGTTTGGGGCTTGGACATTATTGGGAAAATATCACCGCCTTCTTTCACCGGACATACTTTTATCATTACTGCAACTACTTACTTCATGAAGTGGGTAGAAGCTATCCCTCTTCATTCCACAACTACTCATGCAATATTCCATTTCATTTTGGAGCACACAATTGCTCGCTTTAGTCTCCCTTCCGAATTGGTTTTAGATAATGGAACTCCATTCAAAAATAATGATGTCAAGAAATTCTTAGAAATATTCTACATTAAACATCATTTTTCAACACCATACTATCCGCAATCAAACAGACAAGCAAAATCAACTAATAATACTATTGAACAAATTTTGTAAAAGATAGTAATAAAACACAACAAATATTGGCATACACAATTAACCTATGCATTATGGGCTTATCATATGAGCATTAGAACATCCACTAGAAATACTCTATATAACTTGGTCTATGGTGCTGAAGCAATAATTCCTTTAGAGTTAGAAATTCCTTCCTTAAGAATTTCTCTTAAAGGAATCATCGATGATAATTTCTACAAAGAAAAACCTTTACATTAGCTTGAAATGCTTGATGAACAATGTATTAATGCTCCTAAACACCTACAAGCTTACTCTAAAAGAATGCAACGTGGTTACAATGATAATGTTATCCCTCATGAATTCAATCAAGGCGATCTAGTGTTATACGAAAACCAATGAAATTTCAATGCTCTCCTAAATGAAAACAGAAAATTTAGCCTTAACTATTTAGGCCCTTACATTATTAAAGAAAAAAATGGATCAGGAGCTTACACATTAATTGTAATGGATGGTACATCTCTAAAAGACCCTATAAATTCCACACATCTTTGTCAGTATTACATCTAATAGTTCTTGTTTTGAATGGTAGGTTATAGTAATGTTGTTAGGTGAAGTAGATAGGTTCTATTTTATCTCACATTACTTTCTTCTTTGATACATAATAATATGTGTGTATCTTAGATTCTAGGGTAATTAAACAAATATTTTGTTTAATTACTTTAGTTACCATACTATTCAAAACTTAGTGTGCTATGTTAATTTTAAATCCTTACATGAATTTAATAACATTAAATCATAAGTTTATTTACATTAACATAGCATCTCTTAATCAAAATGTAGTATCTAACATAAAATATGAATGGTTTAATTAGATCACATAAAGCATTAAATCATGGAGACATTTATTAAATATTCTTGCAAAAGGATATATGATAAATCGCATTGACATTTAATTCAACACAACATCATAAACCAAAATGCTCATATATATATAGATAGTCATCAAAATTTTGGGTACATATGCATTAGTGAGTACAATGCTAGTAAGGTCTATGACTTCCTGACCCCTCTCAGGCCGGTGACCTCTGTGATCGTCATGAGACAATAGTGTGAGATCATGATCTGACTGAGCTTCTATGTAGAATATCTAGCATCCCTGATGCCCTACCCTCCCGCATGAGAGCCTCAACATGATCTTGATCTATGAGGTCCTTATCTGCCTGTATCCTCACAACCTCCTCCCGTAGCCTTGAGACCTCTACCCGTAGGTCACTCTCCACCCTGTTGTCGATACTACCTAGAGAAGCTAAAATTGTTGTAAGCTATGCATGGAGCTCATATGCATGACTAGTGGCCCTCTCATAGGCTATACCCAATCTCACCATAGGCTCAAAAAGATCTACATGTGAATCCATTGAGGGTGGGGGAACATACACCTCAAAGACATCATCCTCAAGACATAATGGAGGCACTAGTATTGTGGCCGCTTGTTGATAAAGATCATGCCACTCTCGCATAGATCCTACAAAATGGAAATCATAAGGAACATTAGTAACCATTGAAATCATATATATAAAGCAAGTGCATAAAAGATATATACATAGAAAAATAACATAAATCATCCAAATATCACCTGGATCACCAGTTTTCCAATCAGGGTATGCCCATATGATGGTGGTCCCTCCCTGTGCTGATGATGTGGCTTGTCTACTATCACTAGCCTCCCCACACTCGTGTGTATGGAAATCTAACCTGATGGTGGCAAGTGGTCTGGCTAATTTGATAAGGGGTATCACCACACTATCAGAAGTTGTTAGATCCTCCTCTATCTCAGTAGTGTCCTCACTCATGGGCTTGGCATCACCATCACCTTCATCAAACTCCTCCTCCTCCTCATAGTCCTTATCTTTCTCCTCCTCATCTGCACCTACAAAGATATCAGGTGTGGTAGCATCATCATTTGTGGTTGCATCTATGTGATTGTCATCTATTTCCCCTTCATGACCTAGAATAGGTCTGGCCAAGCCCATAGGGTGATGTAAAGGAAACACGAGTGATGGCCTAGCTGTAGCCCACCACTCCTCATAGGCCTAAGTGGTATCTATGTCATTGAACTTAGAGTCTTGGGGAAAATCAGGGTCCTCGTCATTTGAGTCACTAAAGTATACATCATCCCTTGAGAGATAGTGGTCATCCTTGGGAATGGTGGTGCTACATGTTGATTGTCAAAATGATGGTCTAGAACATGGAGCTACCTAGGTATGCCCAAACTATCTAATCACCCTATCATAATAAAATGGTCTGACCACTTATTCATGTTGGCCCAATAGAAAGTGATCCATCTGTAGTTTGTGCATCTTGTGTCAATGATTCGCCCATTGCGGTATCCATTGATAGGGCCTGTAGTAGATATCATCCTCATCTATTCGGTCAAAAGTAATCCTCCAGTATAATAAATCTCCCTCCTACCAAGGCCATCTAATTGGGTAGTTGAAAACCCTCAACTCACCTACATCCATTGTAAGAGGGAATCTAGTGGGCTTGGTACATGTAATGTGCTCAAAGCACCATATCTATAGAAGAGTATAACATACGATGCTCTGGAGCTCTCGAAATGAAAAGTGACTAAGATCATAATATAAATGTGTGAGAATGTTGCAACCCCACGCATAAACAATCCACTTCTCCTCCATCTCTCTGATAGTATGCACTAAGCTACCATTTAAGTGTACCCCTCAACCATCTAGAACCAATGTAAGTGCCATTGTAATGATAATAATCCATTGCAAGGGTGGTGACTACTCATTTAGGAGCCATTTAAGCTCCACACATGGCCCGATTCTCGAGCATCACATAGGCCATTCTACACAATAACATATATCATCTCTCATCTGTGTGAATGATCTATTAGTAACTAGTTACACATGCTCACCATGAATGGGGATGTGTAAGATGCGGTGAGCATCCTCTAGTGTGAAAGTCATCTCCCTTGTGGGAAGATGAAAAGTACAAGTACTCGCATCTCATCTCTCTACTAAGGCTAGTAGCATACGATCATGGTACCTCATAGGTGGCATAAGGTACACCCAAAACAGACCAACCTCCCATAGTAATTGAATGTACTCCTCTGGGAGCTGAGTCATTGACTCTCGAAGGAAGCAAAATTTCTTCCTACTGAGATGTTGTCTGGCTCAAGGAGGTACCTAAGAGAAAAAAATTACATAAAATATATCCTAAAATAACCAATCAACATAACTAGATTTGTTCTAAGATGCTTTTCGGACAAAATGGACACCTAGACCATTTCTAGAAAAAGGCCCGAGACACTATATCTATTCTGGGACACTTGTTGATGGTCGAACAAGCACAAAAATAGTAAGCAGAATATTACTATTCTGCTCTCCTGAAAGAGAAAGAATAACGCATGGATATCTAACTCCCAAGGTCTTGGTAATCGGTTCTCGACTGTGATGATTTCACTCAATGGTTGATGTGAACTATAATGTTCAAGGGGCCTACTGGTGTTGAGCTTTTGGATTGTTCTAAGATCAAACATAAACTTAAACCTACTTTAACTGAGGTTTTTAAAGAAACAGAAAAAGATAGATCAAAGCTTTGGAACTAAAGAGAATGATAATTCATCCAACTTAGCTAGACTTGTTACCTTTCAAGGAATTCCTAACTAAAACTAGAGAACAAAATTAACTTGTGATTAACACACAGTTTCATTCATTCACAGTGCTAACTTCAACAACAAATTGTAAATCGCCATTTAAGCAAAACATAAAATAAAATTTCATTCCTTGAAAGCTTTTCAAATCAGATGATTAACCCAAGATAACTACCATTCTAAAGCATAATATGAAGTAGATTTAAATTTGGTTGCTTCTACTATTGGTGAAATAGGTAAACAACATTTACAAATCTAGCACAATCACCAGTGTACAGAAAATCCATGTCTTCAAATCATCTCCATATACACTAAGAAAACTTGAAAAATACATCACTGCCTTCTACTCTCAAGTTTCTCTACCTTCTTATCCTAACTAAGAAGAAAAAGAAGATCCCATTAGAAAGAAACAGGATGCAGTTTTGTCTCCTCTACCTTTCATAAAATTCCTACTATTTAAAATCTACATCTCTATGTTCTACTTCTACTTGCCTTCTACTCTAAAACCGTTTTTTTTTTTTACAAAAAGGCCAAAAGTGCCATATATACAGAACGTGCTAAAAAGAATGTGCTGGCCCCTGTTTTAGGGTTTACAAAAATATCAGTTGGTTACATAAGGGTCGGCCCTCAAATCTTTTGGAACCATTGCATTAACTCCTGATCTCCATGTCCACCTTTGAACTTCCTTGCAGAGCTGCTTTGAATGTTTTGAAACCCTATCATTAATGTCGATCTACCTTTGCCAACAAACATCATAGCTGTCAATGAGACTCATGGCCTGTTCTTCCTTTCAGATTTCTTCTTGCTCTAGATCTTTATGCAAGTTGATCCCCTTGAGAGACAACATCAGATTTATCCACTTAGATCTCTTTACAAACAACACCATTGTTCACCAAGCCGATCCTTCACTTTTGATCTCAGAGTAAGTCCATGTCATTCATGCTTTGTTGATATTTCTCACAAGAATAGTTACAACAGTCAAACTATCAATGATTCACCTTTAACTTCCTCTGATTGGTTGAACATACACCACATAAGCTTTTCGGGGGGTCAAAAGTTCTTCAGAAAGAATTGCATGTCAGTGAGACACTACCCATGTCTCCCTGATGCAATTACACTTCACAACAACAGTCGGCATAGCATACAACTATCAACAAGAGTTCATAGCGAGCGGACAGAGTTATATCAATATCCCAAGATCATCGGCAAGACTACCGCTATCGGCTAGACATCATAGCGAGTCCTTAAGAATCATATCATTGTGCTCCTCTGTTGGCAAAACATGTGCATTCGGAAAGACACCATTCAATCAGTAGGAGGTCATAGCGGGTTCCCATTAGTCACTCCGAAGATTTAAAACCATTGGTGAGACCCTTCAATTGGCAAGACCTCATATCGAGCGCAAACCATTCGGCTAGGAGTCTTACCGATATCATATATTCTTGTGAACCATCGTTGGTGAGACCAACTTTAGTCTGCGAGACATCACATCGAAGCCACTATTCTTTGAGCAAGACTTTCTCTCTGTTGGGAAGACATTACCCTGAACTCAAACTTTTCCATGACGCCGGCCTCTTTTGGTGAGAACTCCACTTGTTGGCCAAACCGTATGCCGAACCCAAAATCTTTCGGTGAGACATCAACGGGTCGAAAAGACGTTATGCTGAACTCAAACTCCTTGGCCAAGAGTTACACCGATGACACCTCCTTTCGGTGAGCTTAGACCATTTTGCTTTGGTAAGACTCCCCTAGTCGGGAAGACATCACACCAAAGGCACAAACCTTCGGCGAGACCACGATCATTTGGTGGGAAATTACCCCGAAGCCACTCCCTATCAGAGAGACCACCTTCGGTCATCAAGACCTCACACTGAGGGTAAACCATTCTCCCCGATGCCAGCCATGTGAACAACTGTCGGTGAGACCCTTCGGTTCGAGAGAGATAGGAAACTCATGGCGACTGAACTATCTCATTGACCTAAGGATTTCAAAAGAATATAACACAACAGCCAGTTGGCAAGACATCCAGCTAGTCTCAACGACTTTCTTCCTTGAAGAGTTTTATGCCAGATCTGATTGAGGTATGCTTTCCAAATTACTCCTTTGAGAAATGCATCAGAGGTATGATTTAACCCTGCAAAACAATGCCTCCATTAGTCCTCAAAAGCATATAAAATATATCATTTTTATCATTTCTCTCAATTTTTGACAAAAAGAAACCCAACTCTACCTGAGGCAAAACCAAAATCTGAAAGAACAAAAGACAAACCTAGGAGGAAAACAAAAGAACTCCTAGGACCCAAACAAACAACCAAAGGTGAAGAAAACAAAAGAAAAAGGGGGACCCATTTTGTTCCAGAATAAAATGGGGTGGTTATGCAAGGCATAACAAATGGTGACTTGGCTGGGAAAATGGTTTAACCATTTTCAAGAAACTAAAGGATTCAACTACCCAAAACTCCTAGTTTATGAACATCACAACTCTAGTTGGGTTAGTTTTAACAACCAAGGCTAAGCTAGAATCTCAAATGCAAATCAACACTGGGTATCCCTAAATCTATGTGTGTGCTTGATGGTGCCTCATCCTTTTCTAAAGTTTTCCTCATCTTTTGAACAATAATGTGCAAGATTTGAACTACATGAGTTGATTCCCTTTAGCTATTGTGCAATGATATCCTGGGCATTGCTCAGCTACCTGTCAGGCGTCCATAGCCCCGATGGAGATACCTCTAGTTTTCTCACAACATTGCTCTACTACCAGTCAGGCGTCCATAGCCCTGATAGAGATACTGGAATCACCCATTCATATTGAGTCTTATTTTCTTTTAGATAATTCTCTTTTCTTTCTTTTCTCTTGGAGTTTCAGATATTTCATTCAATTTTTTCTCAATATGTCAGATGTCTGACATATGTTCTGGGTTGAAAACTACCATGGACCTCATAATAGCATCTGGGGAATCAGATTTTTCACTCAAATCTTACAACACTATCACCCTAGGACAAATATACCATTACAAAAGGAGATGATCTTGCTGATTTGTGACAGATTTAGAGGTAGTTAATGAAGATTGTTTACTTTGCAACTTGCTTTCAAGAATTTCCACAACTCTTATTGACAATGGGCATAAAGCAACAAATTTAGGACAAAATCATCCAATCAGAAAACCTGAAAATATCTAAACCACTTCTCTCCTAATAACCAAAGTATACTTCAGATAACAACCCATCATTTCAAGATGGAAAGAACAGAGAAACCCCAAGGAACCAAACAAGAAAGATAGTAAAACAACAAAGGAAACAAAAAGAAAGAAAGAAAGAACAAGCAAACAAACAACATAACTTATTTACAAATAGAAAAATAGACAAACTATTTACAAACAGAAAAAAAAATTATTTACACATATGTACAACCCAACAAAAATTCCAAACTTTACAACCCAAGATAATGTTTAAGAAACTGCCCATTGACAAGTAATGGAACAGGTTCTCCCATTAAGCTACTCAGCTGAAAAGCATTCTCTCCTAGGATCTCAACAATTTGATAGGGACCTAACTAGAGCTTATCAAATTTTTGGTGACTACCCTTCTTTTCATTAGCTTTATCCCATAGCAGCACAAGGTCTGATATTCTGGAAGCCTTGATTTTGGCTCTTTTGTCAAACCAACGTTTGACAACAGCTTGGTGCCTAAAGAATTTCTGCAAGGCGGCATCCCTCTGCTCTTCTAATTTCAACAAGGCAGTTAATCTTACTTCTATCCTATCATCAATAGAGTAAAATTTCTGCATAAACTCAAGGACATGTATTTGCAAGTGAATAGTGAACACAGGCTCTTGGCCATACACTAGCTTAAATTGTGAAGTCTTTAAAGTAGCCTTGATCCTAGTCCTATCTGCCCACAACACAAATCTTAATTGGGTATGCCATTCCCTAGGATTGTTCTCTAACAATTTTTTAATTACCCCTAAGAGATTCTTATTGGTTGATTCTGCAACTCCATTTCCTTGTGGGTAATAGTTTGAAGAATATTTTAAGACAATTTTGTGATCATAAGCCCATGAAATAAACTCAGCAGAAGAAAAGAAAGAGCCATTGTCACATACCAATGCGAAGGGTACTCTAAACCTAGTTGTGATGCATTCAGTGAGGAACTTGATTACTACCTTCGTTGTGCTATTCTTGCAAGGTATAGCCTTTGTCCATCTTGTGCAGTAATCCATGGAAGTCAAAATAAACTTGTGTCCTGCAGAAGAATTTGGGTTAATTACCCCAATAAAATCTAGTGCCCATTGGGCAAAGGGCCTTACCTCATAAACAGGCTGCAATGGCATGGCTAAATGGCATTCTTTTGATACAAAAATTTGGAATATGTGACATGTTCTTACATGTAGATGGGCATCTTTGAACACACACGGCTAGTAATAACCAGATTTGAGGATCTGATGTGCTAACGAATCTGCAGACCCATGACCTGTGCCATGTTTCCCATGAAATTCAGTAATTACATGCTTAGCATCTTGCCGATCAAGGCATCGTAGGTACACTCCCTCAAATTCTTCCTGTATAGCAATCCTCCTTTGAGCATATAATGAGAGTTTTTCATTCTCAACGCTCTCCTCTGAGTTGTACGCATTCCCTCTAGGTACCAATTGTTGAGCATGAAATAGATGATATCGACATACCAAGGGTCGTTGGAAAAGGAATGTGTTGTGTATTGCTGGTAAATAATGTTCTCACCAGCATCAGCTATGGATTTAGATAGGCCTAGACCTCAGACAAGTTTCATAGGGAGAATCTCTAGTTCGAACTCCTCTAAAATGGCTATCCATTTCCCCCTTCGTTCTCCCAACTCTCTCTACATAAGTAGAGACTTCATAGCTACATTAGGAACTACAACAATAATTTGACTTCGTAGGATGCAATGCCTGAACTTCTTGACAACTCTAACCAGCGCAAAAGCTTGTTTTTCAAGAGGTGGGTATTTGACTTCGACATTCTTAAATGGAGAACTCATGAAGGCGATTGGCCTCTCATCTCCCTCCTCTCCGCGTTGAGTCAGGACAGCTACACACAAGTGTTCAGAAGCAAAAGAATAAATATAAAATGGCTTCAAATAGTCAGGGCTGGTGAGGATTAGTGCTTCCAAAATGGATTGTTTGACTTGAGAAAATGCGGCCTTTTCCTCATCACTCCACTCTATTTTGGCATCTTTCTTCATCATTTCATTTAATGGCTTTACAATTTATGCAAAACCTGTGATAAAATTTCTCACAAAGTTGATCTTTCCAAAGAAAGATCTTGTCTCCTTCTTGCTTCCTGGCCTGGTTATCTTTAGAATGGACTCAACTCGGTCTGGATCGATCGATATTCCTCTTTCTAAGATTATGTGTCCCAAAATTTTCCATTCAGAAACCCTGAATATGCACTTTTTAGGATTCAAAGAGACACCATACTAGATACATCTTTCAAGAACCTTAGCCAAGTCTACAGCATGGTTTAGTCTATCTTTAGAAAATACTGTCAGGTCATCCATGTAAATGATGATGCATTTACCAATCAAATGTTTGAATGCTACGTCCATGGCACGCTGAAAGGTTTCTCCAATGTTTATCAGACCAAATGGCATCCTTCTGTAAGAAAAAGTTCCCCACTTAGTAGTGAAGGCCGTCTTCATTCTGTCTTCATAATTAACAATCACCTGATTGTATCCAGAATAATCATCCAGGAATGATATCATCTGAGATCCATTGACAGTTTGCAAGACTTCATCCAAAGAGGGGAGTGGGTAGTTGTCCTTTTCTGAAGCTCTGTTCATATTCCTAAAATCTACACATAGCCTGATCTCCCCATTTTTCTTATGGACTGGAACCAATTTAGCCACCCATGTTGAATGTCATACATGGAAGATTATTCTTGCAGAAAGAAATTTCTGAACTTCCTTAAAGATTAGTGGTTTGATCAGGGCATTGACAAGACGTTGTTTCTGTCGAAATTGTTTAGCTTCGGGCCTCAAAGGAATAGTATGAATCATAACAGAAGCATCAAATGTCTTCAGATCTTCGTACCCCCAGGCTATTGCAGCAACATCTTTCTTTAGTGCCCTCAATATATCTTTTCTAATTGTTTCAGGGTAGGCTTTCCCTATGTAAACATTTCTTTCCGGGCTAGAATCAGCTAGGTTAGCAGTTTCATATTCACCCCCTTTATCTTCAGTTGATATCTTATCTCGAACCCTTGGGTCTGAATCAAAAATTATTTCTAAGGCCACCATTCCCTTGGGAATGCTATTACTTTTTAATTTGAGGCCCCCCTGTATATCACAATCTTCATGGTTTCAATCTCCTTGATCCCTATTGGACTCATTAATGATCTGCCCTTCAAAAACATCTGAGCTTGCTAGAAAAGCAAGGATATGTCGATCATCATCAAAAACTTGAAAGTTCCTAATGTTATCAGGAACAACCAGGGTGGATATCAATTCTATTGAGAATCTCTTAAGTGTGGAGCCTTGCATGGGTTCCAGGCTACTTGCGGCAACAACTAATGAATCAGCTATTTGATTTTCTTCTTTAGGGATTAAACTAATCCCAAAAGCATCAAAGTCCTCAATCAGGTTCCATACCTGATTTCTATAGGCTTCCAGCCTTTTATTGTGACATGTGTATTGGTTGCACACTTGCTTGATAACTACTTTTGAATATCCTTTAACCATCAAGGTAGTAACTTTCTTCTTATGTGTGAACATCAGCCCCCAAGCTAAAGCTTCACATTCTGCCACGTTGTTCGTGCATCTAAACTGCAACCTGTAAGAAGCAAATTTTTTTTCCCTCTTAGGCTGGTTAATTCAATCCCAACACCATAGCCTGTTTTGGACTTGAATCCATCAAAGATGAGGGTCCATAGCTGGTCATGAGCTGGGGTTGATCCTTTGGAGGTTATTGTGGGCATTTGTATAAAAAGTGCCATAGGTGGGGCCACTTGATCTTTTGCATCAAATATTGGGAAGGGGTGTTCAATAGGCTCCTAAGGTGTAATTTCCAATTCCTGCTTAGATATATCAGGTTATCCGTGGCTATCCTTCTGACAGTCACTTGTATCTTTGATTAATCCCTTGGGTTTTGGTATACTTGTGAGTGCATGGGTATCAAACAAACCTTGAGGTTGTTCTTCGTAACTATGTTGGTTTGGTATTGCACCGAGGTAAATCTAATTTGAGGAGGGACTTTGAAGGTATATTAGCCCCCAAGTAATATTAGTGCATTTTTACCCTTAAAATGAAGTGATCTGAAATGTCCCAATGTACTCAGCTATTCGAGTTTGCTGGGAGACATGATTTAAAATGCTAATGCAGGGTTGGTAGGTCAAATTGTAATGATTCTGAGAAATGCAATTCTTGCACCAATTGGGGAGTAGAAGACTCTGCAGATCAATATCTTCCCCCAAGACTAGCTGATCTTGTTGCAACTTCCTGATTAATGCTTGTTGATTTTCATTAATCATGGGGTCAGGGAAATTTTGTATTGAGAAATCCTTAGAATCAAAAACCAAAAAAGTCAAAATTTCCTCTCTTTTGTAAACCCCTATCCCGGTTTCAAAATAAGCTACCTCATTGGGACAATCATATTCAAGATGATATGCTTGAGGCGTGCAGGTCTCGCTTTCAATCCTAATCTGCATAGGCACTCCCCTCCATGGTAGCCACATATGTGAAAAGTTGAGGGAGAGATATCCCCCTATACTTTTCATCAAATCTCTACTCAACAACATACCATAAGTCTCGGGAATGTCTGCTACTTGAATATCTATATTGGTTAAAATCCTGGGGTCAGACCCTACTTGCACGTGTATATTTCTCAATTCTCTAACTACATTCACCTTCATTTTATCAAGTTGGATGACCTTCTTATTTGTTTGGATAGGGTTCAATCCCAATTTCTTGCATATAGAAAATGGCATAACATTGCCAGAAGCCCCTAAATCTAGCAGATAATTATGTAGATTCTTCCCACAAATTCTCAAACTTAAAAGAAATAGTGGGGTACGTACCTTGCTTTTGTACAAAGTTGCGTTTATGTCTGTAGTGGGTGCCACCTTGGTTTTCCCTTTGATTTATCAGCCTCTTCCAAAGTCAACATCATCTCTCTCGCTGAGGTGGCACCACTTTAGGATGTCAAAGTATGATAAGGAGGTTTTATGTCTCTGCATCTCAAAAACAATATCAAACTCTATGTTATAACTTGCATTACTTTTGACAACCCCAGGTGAATTACCTTTGGTATGGAAGTCAGGTGGACCTTTTGGTGGAGGAGGGTTATTATCAACACTTTGATTCAGAGGCACCATGTGATTAGGTGGTGTTGATGTAGTGAATGAACCCTTATTCTGATTTCTTAGGAAGTGTCCTCCCTTTGTCTGAAAGGCTTGGGAATCATATGCATCTTCCTCTGGTTCATTCTCATTCTGCATTGGGAATGAAGGTTCTTCCTCAAAGAGGTCATAAGTCATTGTTGTATCTACTGAGCCACCTTCTTTATTTGAATTCCTTTGGAAGGGTTGGGCATCTTCTTGTGCTATCTTCATTATTTTCTCCATTTCAAGGTAGTTTACCTTGAAATGGGTTGTAGTGTCATGCAACCTACACTAGTTAGTCAAAAAATTGAGGTCAACCACATTTGTAGTATGTGACCTGTCCTCATTAGCTTGATAATTATGGGAAACTCCACCATTATTTGGCCCTGTATTCCATTGTCGGTTGTTATTTGGTCTCTGATTATATCCTCTATTTTGGTTTTTATAGCCTTGGTTAGGGGAGTTTTGGCCTTAATAATTTATTTGGTCGTGATTGTAATTGTTCGGGTAATTACCCTGATTGTTATTGCTCTGATTAGGATAATTACCTTGGTTTTGAGAGGGATTCAATCTAAGCTGAGCCATGTCATTTGTGACTTGAGATAGAGTTTTCTTTAAGGTCTCCACCTCGTTTGTGAGTTGGACTATCTTTTCAATTTCAACACTCTTAGCAACAGGTGGTTGACCGACATGATTTGGTATTCCAGCCTAGTTATGATGACCACGTGGGTTGTGATGAGCCTGTGATTGTTGAAAGAAGTCAAGAGCTTCATTGGCAAAGAATGGAATAGGAGGTGGGGTCTGCAACTCAAACATAGGCCCATAATGGGAAGGAGACATTCCTGGGATGGTATTGAATAAAGGGGTTGGGCTAGGCATCTGATACCCTGTTGAAGGAAAACCTCCTCCCAAACTTCCTTGCTGAGAGCTAATTTGTTGTTGCAGCTTGATGGCTAGATGATGAACTTTAGACAGGGAATCAATATTCGTGGGTTGATAAGTCCTTTGTAGGAACAAGCCAAGCAAGGGGTCTATAACTCTAAAGTATGCTTGAATGGCACTATTCTCAGAAACTAGGTAGGGGTCCTACAGTCTCCTATACATTCATTGAAACCTAGTATTAAACAAGGGCAAGGATTCACATGGCTCCTTCCTAATGGTAGCAAATTGGTGGTACAAAAGGGCTAGATCCACATAAACTCTGAACTGATTGATGAAAGAATTCTCCAGGTCTGTCCAAGCTCAGAATAGAACCTTGTGGGAGATTTAGGTACCAATTGTACGCCATATCCCCTAAGGAATAAAGGAACAACCTACAAACTACATCATGGTGAGCTATTTTGGCTCTGGTACAAGCATCCTTAAAAGCTTGTATGTGCTCTTCAACACTCCTTGATTTTCCATGAATGTATTTGGGACATAATTTCTCAGGATTCTTAGGCATATCATGAAAGCCTCCAAGAATAGTCCCCAATGGAGAGGGATTATTTTGAAAAAATGCCATTGGTGGTGGTGGTGGTGGTGTTGAGCCAGCTGTTGGATGGATTGAACCAAATGTAATGGCAATTGAGATGGATTCGGTGGTGGATTAACAGGTCTCCACTGGGGTATTGGTGAAAAGCCTAGTGGAGTGAGTGGAGCTAAAAAGGGTGGTATGATGGTTGCCCCAGTCTTGTGAATCTTATGTCTTATTGGGGTCTTGAGTTCTATCAAAGGTGGTGGGTTTTCAGCCGATCAAAGAACTCTACGAGACCTTTTTGGTGAGAAAAACCTAGTATTATCTAGCTTGCTCTTTAGGGCCCTCCTTCTAGCACCAATTTCAGTTAATGGTCGAACAAGCATAGCAACAGTCAGCAGAATATTACTATTCTGCTCTCCTGAAAGAGAAAGAATAACGCATGGATATCTAACTCCCAAGGTCTTGGTAATCGGTTCTCGACTGTGTTGATTTCACTCAATGGTTGATGTGAACTATAATGTTCAAGGGGCCTGCTAGTGTTGAGCTTCTAGATTGTTCTAAGATCAAACATAAACTTAAACCTACTTTAACCGAGGTTTTTAAAGAAACAGAAAAAAATAGATCAAAGCTTTAGAACTGAAGAGAATGATAATTCATCCAACTTAACCATACTTGTTACCTTTCAAAGAATTCCTAACTAAAACTGGAGAACAAAATTAACTTGTGATTAACATAGTTTCATTCATTCACAGTGCTAACTTCAACAACAGATTGTAAATCACCATTTAAGAAAAACATAAAATAAAATTTCATTCCTTGAAAGCTTTTCAAATCAGATGATTAACCCAAGATAACTACCATTCTAAAGCATAATATGAAGTAGATTTAAATTTGGTTGCTTCTACTGTTGGTGAAACAGGTAAACAACATTTACAAATCTGGCACAATCACCAGTGTACAGAAAATCCATGTCTTCAAATCATCTCCATCTACACTAAGAAAACTTGAAAAATACATCACTGCCTTCTACTCTTGAGTTTCTCTACCTTCTTATCCTAACTAAGAAGACAAAAAGAAGATCCCATTAGAAAGAAACAAGATGTAGTTCTGTCTCCTCTACCTTTCAGAAAATTCCTACTGTTTAAAATCTATATCCCTGTGTTCTTCTACATCTGCTTTCCTTGTACTCTAAAATCATTTTTTTTTTTACAAAAAGGCCAAAAGTGCCATATATACAAAACGTGCTAAAAAAAATGTGTTGGCCCCTATTTTAGGGTTTACAAAAATATCATTTGGTTACAAAAGGGTCATCCCTTAGATCTTTTGGAACCATTGCATTAACTTTTAGCCTCTGTGTCCACCTTCAAACTTCCTTACCGAGCTACTTTGAATGTTTTGAAGCCCTATAATTAATGTTGATCTACCTTTACCAGCAAACATCACAACTGTCACTAAGAATTGTGGCCTCTTCTTCCTTTCGGCTTTCTTCCTACTCTAGATCTTTCTACAAGTTGATCCTCTTGAGAGACAACATCAGATTTATGCTATTAGATCTCTTTACAAATGACACCATTGTTCACTGAGCCGATCCTTTGCTTTTGATCTCAGAGTAAGTCCATGTCATTCATGCTCTATTGATCTTTCTCACAAGAATAGTCATAGTAGTCAAACTGTCAATGATTCACCTTTAGCTTCCTCCTCGTGGTTGAACAGACACCACGTAAGCTTTTCGGGCAGTCAAAAATTCTTCAAATAGAATCGCATGTCGGTGAGACACTACCCATGTCTCCTCGATGTGATTACACTTCACAACAGTAGTCAGAATAGCATACAAATGTTGGCAAGAGTTCATAGCGAGTGGCCAGAGTTATATTGATATCCCAAGATCATCGGCAAGACTACCGCTATTGGCCAGACATCATAGTGAATCCTTAAGAATCATATCGTTGTGCTCCTTTGTTGGAAAAACACCTGCATTTGGAAATACACCATTCAGTTGGCAGGAGGTCATAGTAGGTTCCCATTAGTCACACCGAATATTTAAAACCATCGGTGAGACCCTTCAGTCGGCACGACCTCATATCGAGCACAAACCATTCAGCCAGGAGTCTTACCGATATCATATATTCTTGTGAACCATCATCGACAAGACCACCTTTAGTCGGCGAGACATCACGCCGAAGCCACTATTCTTTTAGCAAGACTTTCTCTGTGTCAGGAAGACATTACCCCAAACTCAAACTTTTCCATGACGTCGGCCTCTTTCGGCGAGACCTCCACTTATCGGCCAGACTTTATGCCGAACCCAAAATCTTTTGGCGAGACATCAACAGGTCGGCAAGACGTTATGCCAAACTCAAACCCCTCGGCCAGGAGTTATACCGATGACACCTCCTTTCGGCGAGCTTAGACCATTTCACTTCGGCAAGACTCCCTTAGTCAGGAAGACATCACATCGAAGGCATAAACATTCGGTGAGACCATGATCATTCGATGAGACATTACCTCGAAGCCACACCCTATCAGCGAGACCACCTTCGGTTGGCAAGACCTCACACCAAGGGTAAACCATTCTCCCCGATGCCAGCCGTGTGAACAACTGTCAGCGAGACCCTTCGGTCAGAGAGAGATATGAAAATCATGACGACCGAACTGTCTCGGTGACCTGAGGATTTCAAAAGAATATAACACAATAGCCAGTTTGAAAGACATCTAGCTGGTCTCAGCAACTTTCTTCCCTGAAGAGTTTTATGCCAGATCTGATTGAGGCATGCTTTCCAACTGACTCCTTTGAGAAATGCATCAGAGGTATGATTTAACCCTACAAAACAATGCCTCCATTAGTCCTCAAAAGCATATAAAATATATCATTTTTATCATTTCTCTCAATTTTTAACAAAAAGAAACCCAACTCTGGCTGAGGCAGAACCAAAATCTGACAGAACAAAAGAACTCCTAGGACCCAAACAAACAACCAAAGGAGAAGAAAACAAAAGAAAAAGGGAGACCCATTTTGTTCTAGAATAAAATATATTCTAAGGTCATAAAATCACTCAAATTACATGGAAAAGTACAGTAAAAGTATGAAAAAAAAGAAAACACAGAAAAATTCACTCACTGTATGTTAGAGGATGCCTCACTGTGCATCATCTTGAACCAGGTCCAATCTCAGAGGCTTGTAAACCATGCAGCTTGGAATCTTCGCTCACTCTGCAGCAAGGTAAATTTTCAACAAGGTAAAAGTCAAATGAATAGTGAAAAGAGATTTTCAAAAGTATATAGTAAAACCCTAGTAAATAAAGCTTATTCATTTAAAAGGGAAAGTTCATTAAAATCAACATATTGGGTGCTAGAGGACTTTATTTTTTACATCGTTTGATGTGTTGGATTGGTAATTCTACTAACATTATCATCAATAGTTTATCATTATGTGGTATGGTACTTGGAAATACACTATGATACGACTTATGTAATTCTATGTCATTTCGTGCTCACCTTGATTCCACCTCCATAAAGCAAGCGAAATCAAGGGGCATACATATAACCTCAAATTCAATTCTCTATAGAAGTTTGATAAGGTAATTTTTGAATGACTAACGAATATGTGTTGTAGGATGCGGTTCCTAACATTGTGGTTTTGTAGGTAGCTATAATGGGGGCTTCATTCTCCCTAATGAATCCATATGAGTATCCTTTTTCCTAGCAATTATTTCTTTTAGCTTTCATATTCATGTAGTATCATATAACAACTAAAGTGGCACCTAAATGTAGTGTCAAAAAGCGTAATCCTTTTTCACACTTTATTTGAAATAATTGACACATAATTAACATAATTATGCTTTAGAGTGGTGTTGTAAGGTGTTGTACACATTCACACCTCTCTAGGGTCTTGATTTAATTAAAATAAATTTAAATTTTACCTTTTACAAGAGTGTTGTAAAGTGTTGTAAGGAATTTTCACACTTTTCTAAGGTCTATTCATCTAATTAAGCCTAATGGACCCCTCTTGTACTTAAATCAGACCCTATTTATGGTGTTGTAAAGTGTTTAAACACACTTTCACATCTATCTAAGGTGGTACTAATTAATGGTGGTTAATTATAATTAATTACCCCTTTTAATTCAAATTCAAGCCCTCTAAATTGCACCTCCTAAAGATAAATCCCGACACCCAACAATTAAATGATGTAACCTTTAATGTGGAAAATTTTAGGTTTTGGAAAGTGTGCCAAGACCCATTTTCCACTGGTGAATGGGTCCTTCCTTAACAAAACCCCACTTTTTTTGCATATTTCAATTGGGTTTTTGATCCTCTTTTCACTCCTTGGAGATTGGTCCTAGAAAGTGTGTCAGGACCCATTCACCCAAGTTGGAAAATGGGTCCTCCCTTAACAAGGACCCTCTTTTTGAATTTCAACTTGGCAGGATTTCAATTAATTTCATTTTCAGATCTGAGGTCGACCTGAATTATTTGAATTTTGGGGTTAAATCTCTAATTTAGTATAAATACAAGAAACTACTTGACATAATTTCACCTAAGAAATCTAAGGGAGAAAAATAGAGCAATATTACAAGCAAACAAGAGACAGAGAACTTTCTTGATAAAAAGCATTCAATAAAAAGTGAAGTTTAAAGCAGCCTTTCAAGATCTTCAAGCTCATTTTGTGTTCAAGATCAAGCATTAGTGAAGGATGATGATATATTCCTATGGAGAATCATGAGGGATTCTAGGTGTTGGGAGATGCACAAGTCATACAACCAAGCCTAAGGACTTGTTTCCTAAGTGATTCCATCTTTTATAATCATCCTATTTGTAGCCTACAAGAGGTATTTTTAGATTTTTGATTCATTAGAGGGATTAGACATATTCTTTAGTGAGTCATTTACATTGTTCATATTGCATTCAAGGTTTTTATTCTAACATAATTGGGTAAAATTTCCTTTACATTCTCTTGGATCTATGTCTTAGACACACTTAATATTGAGATTGCACTCACAATTACATGTTTTAGGTAAATATTCATCATCCAAGGTTTAATTATCAACAAGGGGTTTGACTAAGGAAAACCCCTATCCACCAACAAGATATTAAATTTATTTTGTAGGTTATAGGAAAATCCATATTTGGAAACAAGAATTTAAAATTGCAAAGGAGAAGAGCAGACCTAGAAGTAGCAACCCAAATTCAGATATTTTTGGGAAGCCATAGCAAGACCCATTTTCCTTTAAGGGCGAATGAGTCCCCATTGAGGGTTGACAAGCATCAGATTCTAGAAATTTCAAGCTTATTTTTCCATTTCAAAGCTCCGCAAAAATGCCTACCAGGACCTATTCACATTTGGTGGTGAATGAGTCCCCGTTAGCAGCACAGAAAAGTCAAATTTTACCAGGTGCACAACTTCCTTGCCTTCTTGTTCCTTCAGAAAAGTTGCAGTTTCTTTCCGTTTTGTGTTCAATTTATGCATTGTGTGTGTTAGACCAAGGATTAGGGTTTGTTCATTAGCCCAATTATTTCTCCCTCAAATTGAGATCTAGCTCACCACCCCATCCTTGCATAAAGGAAAGAGTGCAAGATCCATCAATCTCGATTCAATTCACCTCTTGGGTTGATAATTGTTTCAATATTTTTGGATCTCATCTTTTGAATGAAACACCCCATATAGAAAAAGGTGGGTTGAGGATATTCTTCTCTTCTCCCTCCCTTTTTCTATGTTTCAATTACTGTATTTAATTATGGTGGTTGGGTATAATTTAGTTGATTATTATTTTATATGACATATCCATGTCCTGAAATGAGGGATATAACTATGTATATCTTTCAAACATGAGGCTCAATCATGTATTGTTCAAGACGATCCCTACATACTACTATTCAAAATATTTGAATTGATGTTGGAAGGAATTGTTGAATGAACAAGACAACTAAGAGGGGGGGTGAATCAATTATATCTAATCAAAACATCAAAAACCCTCAACAGTATCCAGATCCACATGCATTTAATAAACCCTTATTCTATTATTGTGATTAATCATGAAATACAGATAAAAAAAACTGAAATAACAACACCATACACAAGAGAACACTATATTTACGTGGAAAAATCAATGAGGGAAAAACCACAATGAGTATTAATTCATAATATAAGTAATAGAAAAACTGATACAAAAGGCCTAACTACCAAAATAACACACACGATCCAAAAAGTCTTAGAGATAGGACTCACTACCACAAAAAGAAATACAAGAAGATAGAAGAGAAATGTTACACAGAGAACACTTTCTTAATGCAACAAGGAATCCACCACAATGCTCCAACAACCTCGTAGTCTTTCTTGAAAGATTTCAGACACCTTCAACTCACTCCCTTCAGGAATCCAAACACTAGAAATTTTCACTGCTCTGCTCAAATTCACATCACACACATTACTCACATAATCTTGCATATATCTTTGTTCTTTCTCATGTCTCACATCAACATTACACTTATTTATATTAACCTTAACCCTGAAAACCTTCTCCAATATCAACAACTATCTGTTACACTTACACATTCAAATTAGGTCAACACCTAAACATTCACGCGGTGGATAGGAATGAAGGAGACCTACATAAATCCTTAATTAAGATCCAAATATATCAAAACACACCTCAAAACACTTTCACAAGCCTCACATGTAGTGTTAACACAAGGCCAGCCAATACCTATGCTAAACACCATAATCATTAAGTACACACTTCCTTAAATCAATCTAAAACTTTTGGACAAAAATAATAATTTGAACATAATTTAGAATAATCTTCAAACTACTTGAGATTCATCAAACACTTCATCCAAACTCACATCATACGTATACTTCAACTCAAAACAACTAGTAAACCTTATTTGCACACCGACAAATGGAACTAACTTTGCACTGCATCAAATCAAATAAAATCTTAAAATTTATAAGATACAAGGATCATAATAAAATTCCCAAATCCACACAACCTAAAGCCAAACAATGGAGAAACATGGAGAAAATACATTTCTCCTCAGCTACAGAAAACATCACTAAAAAACTAGTTCACACATTGGTGAAAATGTCTCGCACTATACAACAATCTAGAAACCCAAATTCTGAATATAGCAACCTTTGATAACCATGAACAACATATCAAATTTGCACAAGAATAGGATCAAAATAGAAGAAACAAAGAGCACAATACCAAAGCACACTTTGAACACTTACACAACACATTTTTCTCTATTTATCAAATTTTCTCAAAAGCACTTGGAAACCAAGTACTGGAGACATCATCTCAGCTCATTACTTCATTCCAATTCATCTCAAGACACTATAAGAAAAAATATAGCTCCATATAATCACAACACTTCCTCAATATCTCAACTACACATGCACAACCTGCAACAACCTCTTTTCCTCTTTTTTACATTTTTCTCAATATCATTGACATGCAACAACCTTCCTTGACACATAGTTGACATCAATGACAACACCAATCAGTAGACTTCCTGTTGAAATCAATGAAAACACCTTCATACTTGCAACAATCTCCCCATTTTTCATTGATGGAAACAAAATATGTGGAAAAACCATCAAAGGAAACATACAAGCATTCTCCTCTTTTTTAGATTAGATAGCTTACACAAAATTCCTGCATACTCTTCCCCTAAGTAGATAAACTTTTTCACATGATACTTTCTCTCCCACTCTAACATCAATGGAAAAGGATAAATTTTTTGCATTATTCTCCCCCTTTGACATTGAACCAAAATACCTACTCTGAATACTCCCCCTTAGGAGAACACCCAAATAAATTAGCAACTCAATGACAACACATGACACTGCCTACTCCTCTTGAGAGGTAGCCACCAACATTAGTCTAGAAAAGAGATAGATTCATAAATCCACCAGATTGATGCATCTCCATATGAATCTAGTTCAACGAGGGAGGGGTAATAACCCCCAACTTCTCCCAAAGATACTCAAAAGTATCCTTAGGAAGAGCCTTAGTAAATATGTCAACAATCTAATCCTTTGTAGGAATACACTCAAGCTTCACTTCATTCTCCATAACCTCCAGTCTCAAAAAGTGATACCTAATTGATATATGATTTTTCCTTGAATGCATCATTGGATTCTTTGAAATGCTAATTGCACTTGTATTATCACAAAAGATAGAAATGGGCTCATCATATGTAACTCTGATATCCTTCAATGTTTGTCTCATCCACAAAACTTGTGTACAACATGATGCTACTATAATATACGCGGCTTCTACAATAGATAAAGAAACTAAATCTTTCTTCTTGCTTAACCATGACACCAAGATCTACATCCAAGAAAGAATGCACCACCATTTGTGTTTTTCCTATCATCATCGCAACTAGCCCAATTTGCATCTATATAAGAGATTAATGTGAAATCAATATCCTTAGGATACCACAAGCCATAATCCAAAGTACCTTTTAAATACCTGAATATCCTCTGCATTGTTGCAACATGTGTTTCTTTAGGATCTTCTTAAAATCTAGCAACAAGAAAAACTACATGCATGATATCCAGTCTAGTAGTAGTTAGATATAGCAGTCCACCAATCATAGATCTATATTTTCTCTGATCATCCTTAGGTGAATCAAAATATTTTCTCAATTTACAACCAGTCACCATAGGAGTGGATACCAATTTGGATTCATCCATTCCAAACTTCTTTAACATCTCTTTGACATACTTAGACTATGAAATGAAAATCCCTTTATCTGTTTGATTGACTTGTAGCCCAAGGAAGAAATTCATCTCCCCAAACATTGAAATTTCAAACTCTTTCTACACCTCTTCAACAAATTTATTACACATAGCTTCATTTCCTCCAAAGATAATATCATCCACATACAAAACTACTATCAAGATCTTTTCTTCCTCAATTTAAAAAATAAAGATTACTATCTATGGTTCCCTTACTAAATCCTTGTTACATCAAATATTTGTCCAATCTTGCATACCAAGCTCTAGGAGCTTGCTTCAATCCATATAGTGCCTTATTCAATTTACATACCATATCTAGTAGATATGAAAACTGAAATCCTTCTAGTTATTCCATGTAAACCTCTTCTTCCAATTCACCATTTAGAAAAATAGACTTCACATCCATCTGATAAATTTTAAAGTATTTATGTATTACAAATGCCAAGAACATTCTAATAGGTTCCATCCTAGTCACATGAGCAAATGTATCCTCAAAGTCTATTCCTTCCACTTTTGAGTAACCTTTACACACAAGTCTTGCCTTATTCCTTACCACTTCTCCAATCTCATTAAACTTGTTTTTGAATACCCACTTAGTTCCAATTATGTTCTTGTTTTCCGATCTAGGAACCAATTCCCAAGTATGATTCTTCTCTATCTACATAATTTCTTCTTCTATTTCCTTCATCAAATATTCATCTTTGGGTATGTGCAGGATCATCATGGAAAAAACAGGCCCTTAAGTGGCAATGAAAAATTAGAAAAATCAAAGTTAGGAAACTTGACATAAAAATTTGAATAAGTTATCTATATTATTTCAAAAATATGTAAGAATAGAATCTATGGAAAATTGAATGTAGTTTATAAACTACTAAGTTTATTTTATTTTTTTTAAAGTCTATTTGGTGAAAATTTAAAATTTCAATGCAATAGTACTTAAATTTCGGGAAAAATAAGAAGTAGGTGTCTATCGACCACCCTAACCACAATAAAATGATAATATTTTTTATAAGATTTTATATATAAGTAGAGGACTCATGTCCAAATGTGATGCATATTTTTTTGTAATTTTTTCCAAGTAAATAATTAATTATGATTTTTATTACAACTTTTAAAAATATAAAAAACTGTGATGTCTCCATCATCTTAACTTCATCAAAAATTCAGAAATCTTAATTTTTAATCTTATATAGTATGTGAAGCATAGAATGTGATGCATATTTTGGATTCAAAAATATGATACTGCTTGAAAGTTAGCGTATATTTTTCAATCAGCCTATCAATCAGATACATACATTAGTCAGAATTTAATAGAAAATGAATAATAATCTCATTTATTAAATTCAAAGTAAAGAATAATTTATATTATGGAAAAGTCGAGTCTCCTCTTACAAACCCTTTGTTTCTTATCAATTTTGGCTAAAAATAAAGTCGTCGTACCACATAGACTTAAGTCTAGGAAAACAAGGTGAGTTGTCAAACACGCTTTTGTGTTGATTCTCTTAGGATTGGCATGTCCAAGCCAAATACCAAAGTAAGCCTGAGGCTAATCCCTAGGCAATAAATTCTTTTTCAGAAATATCGGATATCTGTTTCAAATCCGATATCCGATTTGGTTTATATATGATTTTAAAAAATGTTTTATACTTTATAATATATGATATAGAAAATGCAACAAATATTTTATAGTTTATTTTAATATA
>VDFB02306238.1:120016-149574 GCA_007258455.2 Sequoia sempervirens
CTCGAACATGAATTTGGTGCTATCGTTGAGAAAAAGAGATATGAGATAGTCAAATATACTTTGCAAAAGGAAGTGAAGGTTCTAGATGTGAGCTGGTTACAAAAGAACGCGTTGTTGTTGATTTTATTTTGGATTTTAAGGACAATCTTTTCTACAAGTATGCAGTCATAGGTCTTAGTGGTTGGATCAACAATTTAGGATGTGTAAAGACTCTTTTCCAATTGGCACTATTATATCAGTCGTTGATTTTGCAGAAAACTACACATTGCAACCACAAAATGAGGTACAATCTCAGTATTACAATTCCATTCAAATTGCTATTTTTGTCCACATAACGTTTAGACATGCACCTGATAGTACAGAAGAGGATCGAAAGATAATTAGAGAGTATCATTTTTATATGAGTGATGATAGATCTCACTCGTTTGAGTATGTCCAACATTGTTTCAAGATTTTTTTTGAGTTATTGGAAGAGCATGATATAGCATTGGGACGACATCTAATTTGGTCAGATAATTGCACAGGTAAATTCAAGAATGCTCATATGTTTTATTGGTTGAGTAGAATGCATGTAGAGAGGGTTCTACCTCATATTTGGAGTTTTTTTGAAGCTAGACATGGGAAAGGAGAGCATGATGGAGTAGGTGCATGCATAAAGAGAGCTCTAGTTAAGGATCAATTGAATATTTTAGGAGCAAAATTCAGCGATGCACGTTCTATAGTTGATTGGTGTAGTTTAGCATTGTCACGGGGAGGGACACTTGATTCATCAATGCACAGATTATTTTGGTTCATTGAGGAGGGTACAGTGGGAGACAGATTGGATTGTCATACAATCAAAGATTCTTCAAAGATGCATTCATTTCGAAGCTCAGATGCAGGCACATGGACCATTTGGACACGAGAGTTGGCTTGATTTTTTTAGAGTTGTATTCAGTGCAAGTGGGATCAATGCGAGTCAAGTGAGTGGGTGGATACATGGGTACCATAGTATCTAACTCCTTTATCTCAAACAATATCCATGACAAATGAAACAATGGAAAGTTCAGTTGATTACGACTTGCTTTCAGATCTACTACAGCTAGGACATATTTTGTAGTTGTTGCACTGCAGGGGAATGAAGAGAGATAAAACTATTGGTTGGCTCAATGTGTGCAGGTAAAGCATAAGCTAACACAACCGATGAAATATGATGATGGTTTCATGTATCCTACAGGTTCAGTTGTGGTTGCAGGAACTTGGTTGCAAACATACATGATTAGAAAGAATGGCATACCTGCATTTGAAGACTACGAGAAACACAAAACCATTCTCATGTATTCGCACCTTGTTATAGCAACAAATGTTAAGTTGTTGAAACATCATGCCATACCAAAGACAAAACAACTATGGACACTTAGTAATGTTGATTATGAAGCAATATTGGATACTCTTAAGCAAATAGATGACCCTTTAGGCACACTTGAATAGCATTTTCAAGAATGGAAGGTAGAATTCTTATGTTCATTATGATTAAGTTCATTAGTGTTCTTTATTTAATACTGATATTTTATATACTATTGCAATGCATGTATCTTTAATAGTGATATTTTGTATGCACTTTTGTGATATTTTTGGCAAGATTGATCATGGACCTACTGCAACAATAGCCAGCTCTAATCCTTTGAAAGAGGTATTTGTCTTTTATAGTTTGCATCACCAAATCATCATCATTCAAGTTGTTTAGATTAATATAGATATGTTAGTCTAAGCATATTTTCTATTGTGATAGTATAGATTTCTCATTTTCCCACTTTTGCAATATTCCTGGCATGATTGATCATGGACCTGCTGCAACAATAGCCAGCTCTGATCCTTTCAAAGAGGTATGCGTATTTTATAGTTTTCATCACCAACTCATCATCATTCAAGTTTTTTAGATTAATATAGATATGTTATTCTAAGCATCTTTTCTATTGTGACAATATAGATTTCTCATTTTCCCACTTTTGTGATATTCCTGGCATGATTGATCATGGACCTGTTGCAACAATAACCAAATCTCATCCTTTCGAATAGGTATGCATCTTTTATAGTTTGCATCACCAAATCATCATCATTCAGGTTTTTTAGATTAATATAGATATGTTAGTCTAAGCATCTTTTCTATTGTGACAATATAGATTTCTCATTTTCCCACTTTTGCGATATTCCTGGCACAATTGATTATGGACCTCTTGTAACAATAGCCGCTCGATCCTTTTGAAGAGTTATGCAACAGATTAAAACAATATAGATTGGTTATTCTAAGCATCTTTTATAGTTTTCATTACCATCTCATCATATTTTGTGTCATTTAGAATAATATAGATTGGTTATTCTAAGCTACCTTGATGGTTTGTACAGGTGCTTGTCAGTCCAGAATGTGAACATACTACTATTGTTGAAGATTGTGCCCTAAATGCCTCTAATAGGAAAATTTTGTAAAATTTGAATTCTCAAATTGGAAACAATGTAAAATGGTCATAATTGTGTATGGGCATAATCTATACCCAGTGATGTTTTTTGAAATATGGGTCAAATTTCTGACATTGTATAAAGGGTATGTTTAAAATGTAAAGGGGTCTATATTTTGGAAACTCATAGGTTTTGTAAAGGGGTCTATTTTTGTACTTAATCGAGCTACAACTGAAGGTTTTCTTCTTGGTTCTTTCATGTCGGTATGCTCGTTTGAACCAGGTTTTGTAATACATATACTAGCAATCACACGTGAAGATGTAATGGGCACATTGATAGGTGCAATATGAAATTATGTATGCTACAATTGAAGTAATTGTAAGAAGTCTTGTTATGGTGAAAGTTTTATTAGAAAATACATAATCATGTTTTCTTAAAGAAGTATTAATAGGTATTAATTTTGAAGTAAATTTAACCTATATGAAAAGCATTTGTAAATCAATATGTGTGTAATTGTAACAGTAAAATTTGTGCATACCATGTCATTTCCCACACAATTTTGTGTCTATTTTGAAGAAATGTCTTGATACATGTACGTAGTGACTCAACATCTAAATTCAAGCTCATCTCTCTATCCTTTTATCAATTTGCATACTTAAATCACTATACAATTATCCCTATCCTATTCTTATTCACACACATCTATACATTTACCTTATTTTCCCATTTATCACATTCACCAATGGGTATGCCGTCATTTATCCATTAGCCACCTAGAATTTATTGTTAGCCACTTAGATTTAACTATTAACCCATTCTAGGACACTTCTTCAATTGCAAGGGTGACCTCATGGTCACAAATCTATTCCCTTTCATTTTAAAATTCAAAATTCAAACTTTTGGCTAAGTGGCGTCATTCACCCACTTTGAGTTGACTAAACACGTGTTTGGCATAATTTGATGATATATGCTAGCATTAATAACATACAATATACTCATTATAATCATGAAAACATTCATTTATCTTATAGCATTGGAGCAATTAATAGTGAGACATTTTGATTCAATGCAATAAAAATGAGTAACAAATTTGAACATCTAGAGTGCTTGCCAACTATTTTTAATCTTGTTTCACTTTTTGGGGATTGATCTAGGAGAACTTGCCTCCCCATGAGAAATCAACAACCCTTATGATATTTCTAAATACCACCAAGTCCCTAGATATTCAAGAGTAGATCAAAGATAAACATTCATACCCTTATCAACCCTTAATTATCAAATACCCCTATCAACCCTTAATTATGTTAGGTTGATTGTGTTTGATTGATTGCATTTACTTAATTATCCTAGGTTAACTTCATAAATAAACTTTTTTTTTTCTTTATATTTTGTTGAGCCCAACCAATCCTACACTTGATCCAACCTTCTTTTTAGGGTTTTACATTATTAAGGTTTTCAAATCTACAGTTTTCTAAGTTTACATTCTATTTTCAAATTTGAACTTTCTTATACATCCTTGTACATCATTGATACATTTTTCTATTAGGTTTTTCATTTTTTATGTTAAGATATAGTAAATTATATTCACTTGCAATTTGATGTGTAAATCTCTTGTATTGTTAGAATGAGTACTTGAATGATCATGAGGTGTTGATAGAAATATTGTTTTCATTAGTATTCTTTGGAATGCTTGGGATATTGTTGTAATGACATTGAATAAAGAAGGTCATCAATGGGAGTCACACAATCGTTGCCATCAATGAAATTGACCATCTCTCACATGTAATGCTTGGGAGTTACATTGGGAGAAGTGGATCATCTTTCCATAATGTTATGGGTTCCTACTTAGTTGATATGTTCATAGTGGAGGGCTAGTTTTGGGAATTTGTGCTCTTGATGAGTTATTGGTCAAATAAATTATCTATTCATGGATTCTATCTTGAGTGCTATCATAATTACACGTTGGGGTGGTTCGTGGTTTTAAACTATCAAGAATGGTTTTGGTGGCAATTAGTTTGGGGAAACCACTTACATGGTTTTATCTTCCCATTGCTTTGGTTTTGGTGGCAATTAGTTTGGGGAAACCACTTACATGGTTTTATCTTCCCATTGCTTTGTAAATTGGAGGAATTATATGGAGGTTTCATGGGTTATGCAGGTGTACTTAAGGCCTTCAAGGGCTCGAGACAGGTTTGGTTGAAGGAGTTTTTTTCTTTGAATCAATAAAGTTTCAATTGCTTAGTTCATATTTTACTATTTTTCTTGTGTTTTCTGCCTCTGCACAAGCCATTCAAGCATTTTTGTATAAAAACTTTATGTAGAAACATTATTACATGTCTTGACGTTATTTCAAGAGTGGAAGGTGTGGAGAACTGGGTTTTGAAATAAAATGGAGTTAAAGGTCTAAAAATGGTGGTTTTTTTCACTTGAAAATAGAGTTTTTACCCTAGGGTTTGCAAAAATCTCTGAGATACTAGAATTTTCTTTGTTTTCTAAGCATATTGGGGCCTAAATAAAGGTGTCTAAGGTGGTGGCAAAGTTTGAAAGGTTGTGGAAGTGCTACATCCAATAAACCCTCAAGAATTACACTAAAAACAAGGGTTTTTTGATTTGACGGTTACATGTCCGTACAAATGGAATCAAATTATAGAATATTTGTTTTCTTGGCAACTTATTTTCTGCCCCAAGGTTTCAAGGGTTTGTGTGGTGTTTGAAGGTATGTTGCTTTGCATTTTTGGGCTAATTGAGTAGCCTATTGAAGGGTGAATGTATATGAAGTCAACGCTGGTCCAAAGGAGTCTATGTTGTTTCTCATATATGTTGTGTAACTTGGATATGGGTGTTTGAATCAGTCATGTGTTCGTCTGGTGTTTTGGAAGATTGTGGAGTAATTGGACAAAAACTAGTTTCTCACTATTACAAGGGTTTAAGGGGGTTTAAAGAGGGAAATGTGTATTTAGTTGCTTGTCAAGTTTTAAGGGAGTTTTGGACAGTCCAAAGAGGTCAGAATAATCTTGTTAGATTCCTCAAATAGGTAGGTTGCAAAGAATTTGTGATTGTGCCCTTGTGTCTGCATCAATTTTTAAACTAATTTCACTCGGTCCAATATAGCTCAGAGTGATTCAGTATATTTGGGTGCAAGAGAGGACCATCCCTAGCATAAACGTACCCATCCAGACATTTTGGAACATTCCATTTGGTTGTACGAGTTGCGGAATGAAAGTTGCACCACTTTGCAACTTTACACTGCTTGCATTTGACAACTTTTCCCTCCACTGAAAAGTCATCACCACAGGAAAACACCTTCGAGATAGCAAAAACTGAGAGAAGGTTTTGTAGATGATCCCAGAAAGATCCCATAGCCTTAGACGAAGAGTCTATAAAAATCACGGTCTTCTAGAAATAGCCCTTCAAAGATTGCTGCCTTTTAGCACTTTGGACTCTTAAGGGAAATCATCGGTCCAATGTAGCTCAGAGTGATTCAGCGTATTTGGGTGAAAGAGAGGACCATCCCTAGCATAAACATACCCATCCGGACGTGTTGGAACAATCCATTTGGTCGTACGAGTTACGGAATGAAAGTTGCACCACTTTGCAACTTTACACTACTTGCATCTGGCAACTTTTCCCTCCACTGAAAAGTCATCACCACAGGAAAAAACCTTCGAGATAGCAAAAACTGAGAGAGGTTTTTGTAGATGGTCCCAACATGATCCCATAGCCTTGGACAGAGAGTCTGTAACTATCACATTCTCTGAGAAATAGACCTTCAAAGATTGCTGCCTTTTAGCACTTTGGACTATTAAGGGAAATCGCCGGTCCAATGTAACTTAGAGTGATTCGGCATATTTGGGTGCAAGAGAGGACCATCCCTAGTTTAAACGTACCCCTCCGGACGTTTTGGAATAGTCTGTTTGGTCGTATGAGTTGCGGAATGAAAGTTGCACCAGTTTGCAACTTTACACTGCTTGCATTTGGCAACTTTTCCCTCCACTGAAAAGTCATCACCACAGGAAAACGCCTTCAAGATAGCAGAAACCAAGAGAGGTTTTTGTAGATGGTCACAACACGATCCCATAGCCTTGGACGGAGAGTCTATAAGAATCACGGTCTCCAAGAAATAGACCTTCAAAGTTTGCTGCCTTTTAGCACTTTGGACTCTTAAGGGAAATCACCAGTTCAAAGTAGCTAAGAGTGATTCGGCGTATTTGGGTGCAAGAGAGGACCATACCTAGTGTAAACGTACCCATCCGGACATGTTGGAACAGTCTGTTTGGTCGTACGAGTTGCGGAATGAAAGTTACACCACTTTGCAAGTTTACACTGCTTGCATCTGGCAACTTTTCCCTCCACTGAAAAGTCATCACCACAAGAAAATGCCTCTGAGATAGCAAAAATTGAGAGAATTTTTTGTAGATGGTCCCAACATGATCCCATAGCCTCAGACGGAGATTTTGTAAGCATCACGGTCTCCGAGAAATAGACCTTCAAAGATTTATTCCTTTTAGCACTTTGGACTCTTAAGGGAAACTAGTGGGCAACATAGTTAACTTCTTCACAAACTTGGTTTGAAGTAATTTCATTCTTTTTTGTGCTTTTAAAATGGAGTTTTAAGCCTTCCACCCTAAAAGTGGCCTCTAAATAACTTCAAAAACCTTAACTACCTCATTCTTAGTCATTTGTTTTCCAATTGTTGTTTTCATTCCAGGAGGCTAAGCTTTCATTTTTGCTTGTTGGATTGAATGCAGACTGTGACACAACTTTCTTTTTTCAAAAATTGTTCAACATCATTGAACTAAGAATTTATCACACATCTGCTGAGAAACAAAGGAGTACCACAAACTAAAACACATTACACTTTCGTTCTCACTGGCTTGATGTACTCTTCAACATCTCTCTTCTCTAAAGGCGACCTCTAAATCACTTCAAACACCTTAACTACCTCATTCTTATTCATTTGTTTTGTAAACAAGCATTTTCATTCAAAGAGGTTGAGCTTTCATTTTTTCTTTTAAAGAAAAATCTTCATATGCCACTGTTACACTGCACAGGTAAACCAGGTTTTGTATTGTGGACCTATATTAAGCTACCACTCTCAAGTACCAATGTAAAAATGATACAAAATAACTTTTGAGACTACAAGAAGACATCTGATAACTCTTGAGTGTACTAAAATAATTCTCATGATTTTTGAAGAATGTTGATAACTCTACTGATTGTCTTATTTTTCAATATCATACAAGTGAACCACAGCATCAATAGACTTTGTATCAAGCTACCACAATTCAAGTTTCAATGATGAATATTTATCATGCATGTTTTAAATGGCATTCAAGTTTATAGTGAGTTTTTTGTTTATATGATGTTATGTGATATTCTAATCATAATTCATGCTTCTAGGCTGCACATCTATATATATAATGTACATGTTTTCTCCATTGTCAGGAGCCCTACATTGCAAAGTAAATGGTACGCATAGCGTGTGGAATGAGACAGCATTTGAACCTTAGGATTTGTTTAAGTTCTTTCTTTTCATTTTTGTGAGTTTGTGCCAAGTTTCCTCAAAGAAATGTGGTCTCATAGAATTCCATGACAAGCTAATGCAATTGATAAAATTTGCTCCTAGTTATTAGTTATGTAATGTGAAGTAATTGCATATGCATACGGTTGACTTTGTAAAAACTATATTGTTATTGAAATTTTTTTCATCTATCAACATCTAGTTGTTACTTATGCAATGTGAAGTAATGCTTTGAGTGTGAAAGATGTGCAATGTAATGCAATCAACAATATGAATATAAACACATAATATTTAACCATTGCTTCATGCTATTTGTACATTGATATTTAACCATTGCTCACTTGATTAAATTTTCAAAGAGTTTAATCATGCACATGAGGAGGAAATTAAATTTTGATTGTCAACTTCTATATATATCCGAGTATCCAATAATCAAGTGTATGTCCATATACAAAAATGGCATCAACACCAACTCAAACAAAGTTTTACAATATGTGGCATATGCCATCTTGGTATCTATTCAAAATTTACATGCCAAAATGTCTATCTCATCCTAAACTACTGGTGGATCATCAAAATGGAGCCTCTTTAAAGCATGCGTTGGCTGTGAAGGTAGCTGCACAAGAAAAAGTTAAACCATAATTGAAATTAGTTATACTATATAATTTAAAATAGAATAATTAACATAAAAATCAATACACATTGAATTATAATTGAACTCTAAAATTGAAATCTTGATTACCTGAAATATATGTCTCTTCGAAGGGTCAGGATTCCTAGAATATACCCCTCTCAAAGAACTAACCAGACCAACTTTTGCAACGTCAATCTATATATGTGAACACAAACATGAAATTGATCCAAGTTAGCATAGAATTGTCAGTAATAAGAACATATTTACCAAGCACAAAATAAAATAAACACATACCTCTTTAGGCTAATCTTTTTTTGTATCTCCTTTAGGTGTTTCAACACCTCCTCCTTAAGACGTTTCAATACCTCCTCTTTCAGGTGTTCAAATACCTACTCCTTTAGGTGTTGTGGCACTTATCAACAATGATGTATAGCTCACAACTGCCTGTACATAAAAATGACAAGTACATATGAAACTACGAATCTATGTCAATGTATGCATAATCAATAAAATATCTTATAAATCTTAATTCAATCAAATTTGAGTTCAATTACCTTTCCCTTATCTAACATTGTGCCATCCATAGTGGAGAGCATCACCTGCAGCTAGCACTAGGTGTTTCCTGCAAGCAGAGAATAAGATAAACATATAAGTTAATATATAATTTCATTAATGACAAACAAGTATACAGTAAAAAAATGTAAATGAGTGAGTGCGAAAATACATACTGTGTGCATCTCGAGGCCAAATGAAATGGCCCTAAAGAGTTGCCTTCCTCGATCCTCGTGTGTGAGCTCCTCCTCAGACATTAACTGTTCAATAAACCATGTAAATAAATATTAGTGCTTGATACTATCTCTTATTAATATTCATTTTTTTTAAAATGCAAGTTATGAGTTTACACCTTAAATGTTACCTGTGTAACTACTCCAATGTCCACCTCTCTAGTAGGAGAGGACTTTGTAGGGTGTGCTCCACTCCCCTATGTGTCATTTGCTATAATCTCCACATCCTAGATGTCATAATCAGAAGTGTCTAATGGCTGCTCAGGGGGCTGTACAATAGGACCCAAGCATATTTACTGGCACGTGTTGCAAATATGTGGCACACAAATATGTGGACTCGAGGAGGAGGATGCAACAACACTGGATCCATCGCCAAGATCACTAGACTGTGGCTGAGCTACTGAAGAAGCATGGGAAACCAAAAGACCACTCAAAGAGTGAATGGCCTGGATAGTTTGTGTGGCTACATCCTCCGTAATATTTGGATGTTGTACTGGAGGTGGCGAAGGAAGGGGAGGACATGGAACATGTGGGTGCTTGACTACTCTAGCTGCCCCTGGCCTATCCTGGGGCATACCTCCACCAGTGCCCTGGAAGGGTTTAATGTCAAAGTAATTGACATGATTCCCTAACAAAAACTCAACATATATTTTTTTAATAAAGTAAAAAGGTACATCAAGATTATTGTTGGGTGGTTTCTCAAAAACCATACACCAACGATCCCAAAAGTTATCTACTATGCCCCTATGCATGCACCATTTTATAGAAAGTTTTGGTTTGTTAACATTAACTGGCAAACCAATGCTGGGGTTAAAGAGGCTATTTTGGCTTTTGTTATTTGGAGATCTTTCACATCATCATAAGACAATCCACATGATAATATTGCCTGATGGTTTCTCGCCACAAATGAAAGGCATTATGTTGGTTGGAGAGGATTTCTACATTTGTAATTATTCCTGTCAATGTGGTTGACATATGGGATAATCGAGGGATTTTCTTATAAACATCACAAATGCCCCTCAATTGCTCCAATTTTCCATGAATTAAGTCTTCAATTGATGGTTGCAGAGCTGGTGGAGCATTTGGCATTTCTGCATTTTGATTCTCAGCTGGTGCATTTTCATTCTCAATTGGTGGAATTTGTGCATTCTCATTCTTGATAGCCATAATGCCTGATTAAAGTTAAAAATAATTAATCTAATTAAAATTAGACAATATAAATGAAAATATTATAAAAATACCCTAGTTTTTAAAAAAAATCCAAAAAAAACCCTACTTTTTAACAAAAAAGTATAAAATTCTCTAGTTTTTAATACAAATACATAAGAAACACTATTTTTAAATCAAAATCCATTAAAAACATTCATTTTTTTTATCAAAATCCATTCTAAACTCAATTGTTTCATAAAAATTCAATCAAAAACCCTATTTTGAAAAAAATCCACAAAAAACATTCATTTTTTTATCAAAATCCATTCTAAATTCAAATTTTTCATAAAAATTCAATCAAAAACCCTATTGTGAAAAAAAATCCACAAAAAAATTCTTTTGTTTTATCAAAATCCATTCTAAACTCAATTTTTTCATAAAAATTCAATCAAAAACCCTATTTTTTAAAAAAATCCACAAAAACCATATGAAATTATTCAAATCTAAACCAAAATTGAATCAAATCAAATAAAAATTAAAAAAACTTACCTTTCCAAATCAGATTTTGGCCAAATCGGATATCTGTTACACGAAGAAGCAATTCATTGTGCGCCCATGGGTTCTTCACTATGAAATAACTTAAAAACAATGACTAACTTTTTTTATATATGCTTTTTGCAAATCGGATATCCGATCTATAAAACTAGGTTTGGTGTTTGGTATGGTGACACTCGAGCCTAAAAAAAGTCAACATGTTCTTTGGTCAATGAAAGACGTGTTTTTTTCCTCATTGCCACTTTTTGGCCCACCATGATCCTACACATACCCCTTTACATGATTCACTCACTTTTTTAGGTTTAACTTAATTTACCTCAATTCCAACAAATTTTCTTCTTGTCAATACACCTTTCCTTTTGTCTCCAATGATATATTGTTCGAAATGATTCTTTTACACATACTTAGGGGTCTTCTCCGAAGTTTCTTCCTCTTCATTCTATACTTCTTTTCCATCAATTCTTTCTTCCTCTTCTCTACAATCAAGTTCATCTAACACATATCCATCCACTACAATTGAATTCTAAAAGTTTTCATCAACCTTAACATTTGTACTTTCAACAATCTTTCTCAACCTTTTGTTGTAAAATATGTAGCATTTTCTTTTAGTAGAATATCCAAGGAAGATAACTTCATCAGAACTGGCATCAAACTTTCCTAAGTTTTCTTCATCTCTCTTGATATAACATTTGATTCTAAAAAAATTAAAATACTTCATGGTAGGAATCCTTCCATACCATCTCATAGGGAGTCTTTGTGCTGTTAGCTTTAGCTTGAACTCTGTTAAGTATGTAAACAATAGTATGAATAACTTCTCTCTAGTATATTTCCAGTAGATTTGCTTCTTTCATCATAGTCCTTGCAGCTTCTTGAACAATCCTATTTTTCCTTTTAACAACTCCATTCTACTGAGGAGATCTAAGGGAAAACAAGTTCCTTTTTATTCCATGAACTTCACAAAACATGTTAAACTCATTGGAGGTGAATTCACCACCTCTTTCAGACCTCAAATATTTAATTTTCACATTCATTTCATTCTCAAACATAGCTTTAAATGCCTTGAATTTATCTAGTGCATCAGATTTTTCTCTAAGAAAAGTAACCCATTTCATTCTAGAATAATCATTAATTAAAAGCATGAAGTAATTGTCACCTTGTAGACTTCTCATCTTTGTAGGACCACAAAGATCTATATGTACTAATTCTAGTAGTCTAATAGAAGATTGTTCCTTTCCCTTGAAACTACTCTTTATTTGTTTTCCAAATTGAAAACTCTCACAAACAACATTGATGGGATTTGTGATTGTTGGTAGGTCTCACACTGCATGAACTAAACTATTTTTTTCCAAATTATCAAAATTCATGTGACACATCCTCTAATGCCATAACCAACTGTCACTAATCTGAGACATAAAGTAATGTCCATCAACAAACTTAAGTTGATAAATGGTTCCATATGTTCTCTTACCAACAACAATCATAGTTCTGAACCCTTTTTTGATCTCACATGTTTCATCCTTAAACACAATATTATATTCCTTGCTACACATTTTTCCAACACTCAAAATGTTATGCCTTAAACCCTTAACCTATTAAACATTATTAATGTTATGATTTCCATCAAAATTGATTGAACCTATTCCACAAATCTTAGCTCCTGGATCATCTCCAAATTTAACTAGTCCTCCATCATATTTTTTCAATTTTAACAAACTTACTCTTGTCTCTGGTCATGTGATTAGAGCAACCACTATCAACAACTAATTAATTCTTATCCTCTTTAACATGAAAAGTGTAAGGAAACTAAGGTAGTGGAACAACTTCCTACACTAATCTTGAGAGGAGAATAATGCAAAATTTTATAGATCTTTTAACAGTTATTGAAACTTAAACAAAAATATCATGCATACCACAACACAATGATTTATGTGGGGAAAACCACTTTGGCAGAAAACCTCACAATCCAAAATTCACCCAATATATTATTCTGAAATAAAAAAGATTACAATATACTTGCAAGAAAGATTCTCACAGGAGTATCACCACTCAAAGATCCAGAGGCAACACAACCACTATCAAACTCTCAAAATACATCGCAATACACAGTCATAATATAATGCCCTTAAAAAATAGGGCTACCTTCTAGGGAAATTCAAGCTAATAAAATATCAGCCATTGGATATGAAACATAATGATGAACAGTTCTTTACAATAATAAAATATAAATAAAATTTTCCTTTCAAGGGTGTTGCCCTCGAGCCTCTGCTAAGGTGTGCTGAACCCCCAGACCCCTCATGGGGGGATCCCCCCCACACCTCCCCATCGTCGTTGGATGAACAATACCTTATGTATCAATAGTACCTTATGTAATTGCAAGGTTGAGACACATTTTCTCAACAAAAAGTAGAAACTAGAGTACCTTCAACCTTCTCCTTCTTCTCCAAAATACTTTCCTTCACACAAATTTTAGAGTTGGAAGAACTAGGTTCTTATTTTATAGCCATGAACAATTATTCATTGTTATAAAAGTCTCCATAATCAAATTCATCATCAGAAATACCAACATCTTCTCACATAGTAAGCTTTCTTAATTATTTTTGGACATCTTGAAGCATACTGACCTATATCACCATAGCTAAAAAATTTGAAAGGTAGTTTTCCTTTGTACTTACCGGTGCCCTTCATTATTCTTACAAAGTTATCTTCCACATCATCAAGATCTTCCTTATCTAAATCATCAACCTTTTTTGATGCTCCTGCCTTGAAAGCAGTCTCCACATTTATATCATTTTTCAAGATATTTTTTCTCATTTCAAAAGAATTTAGTGTACCAATCATCTGATCTCTAGAATAAGCATCAAGATTTGCAACTTCCTCAATAGTAGATACCTTTTCACTATAAGAATCAGGAAGAGATCTCAGAACTTTCTTTACAATTTTAGATTCCTTGACTTGTGAACCAAGATGATGTAGGAGCAGCCAATGGTGTAGGGGTAATCTTGCATCACCCAAAAAACTATTTTTTCTTATTTTCTTTAGTTGTTTTGAGTCCAATGATGACACTTAAGGGGTGTAAGACAGTCAAAAGTCCAAAAAGGTGAAAAATGATCACTTACTATTTTTTAGTAAGTCGGTCTACATGGGCTTGTATAGACCTAAAAATTTACCCCAAGAAGCAAAATTGAAAAAAAATTCCAGTTGTGAAAGAATTGTCTCAATACCCTATACAATTTGGGAGATATTAAAGTTTCCATTCCGAGAAATTTCTCCAATGCAGCTTCAAATTCAAATATGAAAACCTTAGAGGCCCCAAAATAGCTCAAAAAGTGGATGAACCGATCTTTGATGGGTTTGACATTATAGATCTCTTCGAGAGCTTTCCAATGATATATTACAATAGCAAATCAAACACCCAGATCAAACTAGATCAAAAGTTATGGCCTCGTGAAGCTACCCCACTAAAAAGTGAATTTCATTAAAATATCTTCCTAGGCAAGAAATCAAATGGCGAGACTTTTGGCACCAAAACAAAAGGGAAATTCACACATTCTAGAACATTCTAAGGTGGTTATTGGGTAAAATAAAAGGGGATAAGTGGGGGTTTGTAGAAGGTGGCTCCATTAGTGCAAATTATGGCTTCAAATAATATATTTATTTTAAGATTTGATTTTTTTGTAATGAATCAAGCCCATGAGGTTGTAGCATTGTAAGTTTTGAATCTGTAATTTCATTTTCTAAATTAATTGAAAGTGAGTTATTTTCTATCTTGCATCTTCTGTGTTGGTATCTATTATTGTGATTTTTTTGGGTTTCGGGTGATGTGGCCATCATGATGTGGTATTAGAGTAGGTTTTCCTGAGTGTGTAAATAGATCACCAAATGTGAGGCAGTTTGCACTAGGACTTGTGGTTGTGGGTTTCTGAGACAAGTGATCAGAATTCCTCTGCAAAGAAACTATGGTGGTGGAACAAATGTTATTGTACTAGAAGATGGTTTTAGATCCCTACAAAGATAAGTTCAAGCACTACAAGAGGAGCTGCATTGAGGGTTTGATCCAAGAAGAGGAGATGAAAGTGAAGATGAAGCTGAAAATGAGGAATAGTTCAAAGAAGAACAAGATGTAATAAATCGAGAGCAAGTTAAATTATTTAAGGCCATCTCTAAGATTGGGAAAAGGCCAAAGATTGATGTTTCTACATTTTCTGGAAATATTAACCTAGAAGAGTTGATTGATTGGATCAACGATATGGAGGAGTACTTTGAGTATGAGGAGGTGGAAGATCTTGAGAGGGTCAAATTTGCAAAGACCAAGCTAAATGGTCATGCGAATATTTGGTGGAAAGAGGTACAACTAGAAAGAAATTGAAGAGGAAAAGAAAAAATAGCAAGATGGGATCGTATGGTGGAAAAAGTAAAATGATAGTTCATTCCTGTGGATTATGAGCTAGATTTGTTCAAGAAGATGCAAGGGTTGAAATAAGTAAGACAATCAGTCAAGGAGTATACAAAAGAATTCTACCATGTCTTAATCAAAATAGGTCATTTTGAGGCCAATAAGGAGAAATTTTCCTATTACATAAATGGGTTGAAGCCAAGTATTCAAGAAGAGTTGGGTCTAGTAAGAATTTCTACCATTGAAGATACATATTAGTTTACTTTGAAGGTAGAAGAAAAGTTGAATAGAAGATTTTAAAGCAATCAAAGAGGTGGGGATCATGGTGGAAAGACTAGTGGATGGTCATATGGAGGTCAAAATGAAGATCAAAAGAAGGGTGAGGGATCCAAGAGAGCCAAAACTATAAAGGAGATAACTCATATCGTCCTCGTGTTCAGAATAATGGAGACCAAAGACGAAGAGGAAGAGGAAGATCTAGATAAGGACCGGGAAGAGGAGGCTTTTGTAGAACCTGTTTCTAGTGTGCGAAGGACATAGAGCCTATGAATGTCCTAAACATCAAGGAAGGAAAAATATAAGACTTGAGGGTAATGCACAAGTTGCACATGTAGATGAAGATGTTGAGTCTTCACATTTTGAGGATGTAGAAAGAGGAGAGGTTCTTGTTACTAGAAGAGCTTTATTGAATGAGGAGAAAGAACCAGCTCAAAGGAAGAATTTTTTTTACACCAAATGTAAGTGTGAAGGTAAAGTTTACAATGCTATTATTTATGGAGGTAGTATTGATAACCTTGTTTCAAAAGAGATGGTTAGTAAGTTGTGGTTGGAGAGAAGAAGGCATCTGAATCCATACCGGATTGCTTGGTTGTAGGACCATAAAGTTTTGGTAAATGAACAATGTCTAGTAAAATTCAAGATTGGAAATTAACATGATGACATATTATGTGATATTATTCCTATGGATGTTTTTCATATGTTGTTAGGCTAACCATGGCAATTTGATCGATGAGTGGTGCATGATGGACATGCTAAGACCTATTCCCTGACAAAGGATGGTGTTTTTCATAAGTTGAAACCCCTAAGGGGGGAAAAAGAGAAGGTATGTAGCAATGCAAGAATTTGTTTGGTTGATGGAAGAAAGTTCCTACAAGGTATGAGGCATGAGCATATGTGTTTTGCATTGATCCCTAGAGTTGATAAAGAAGATACTAATGAGGTGCCTGTAGAGGTTTCAAATATGTTGAATAAGTTTCAAGATATTGTTTCTAATAACATACCTAAAGGTTTTCGTCCAGTAAGATATGTTGAATGAGTTTCAAGATATTGTTTCTGATATTGTTTTAGATATGGACCTGATTCTTGGAGCCAGTTTGCTAAAAAGGCAGCTAATTGTATGACTCTAGCAGAGAGTGAAGAGTTGAATAAACAAGTGAAAGAGTTGTTACAAAAGGGATTGATCAGAGAGAGTTTGAGTTGATGCACAATACCTATATTACTAGCACCAAATAAGGATGGAGAATGTTGGATGTGTACAAATTCTAGAGCCATCAACAAGACCAATATCAAGTATAGATTTCCCTTGCTGAGAATGGATGACATTGTGGATTGTTTGAGTGGAGCTGAGTACTTCACAAAGATATATTTGAAGAGTGGATATCACCAAATCTAAATTAGAGAAGTAGATGAATGGAATACAACCTTCAAAACCAAGGAGGGCTTGTATGAGTGGCTAGTCATGCCTTTTGGGCTAACCAATGCACCAAGCACATTTATGTGGCTTATGAATGAGGTATTGAAATAATTTTTAGGAAAATTTGTTATTATTTATTTGGATGATATTTTGATTTTGAGTAAGACATTGGAGGAGCACTTGATGCATATCTAAAGAGTTTTTGAGAAGCTAAGAGAGGAGAAGTTGTTGATTAATTTAAAGAAATGTAGTTTTGTGAAGAGAGAGTTGGTGTATCTAGGATTTTTTGTCTCAATAGATGGTCTTAAAATGGATCTAGAGAAGGTGAGAGATATCATTGAATGGCCTACCCTGAGGAGTGTTACAAAGGTAAGGTCATTTCAAGGTCTAGAAAGTTTTTATTGAAATTTTATTAAGAATTTTAGTAGTATTTGTGCACCTCTAACTCAAGCAATAAGAGGGGACATAAAGGATTTTAAATGGACTGAAGGAGAAACAAAGAATTTTGATATGTTGAAGAAGAAATTCACAAAGAAACCTATTTTGGCACTTCTAGATTTCAATAAGGTATTTCAAGTAGATTGTGATGCTAGTGGCACTGCCATAGGATCTATTTTGAGTGAAGAAGGTAAGCATGTTGCCTATTTTAGTGAGAAGTTGAATGATGCTAAGAAGAAATATTTGTCTAGCATCAGGAGTTTTATGCTATAGTTTAGGATTTGAAGAAATGAAGACACTATTTGTTTCCAAAATATATTTTTTTATATACTGATAACTAGGATTTGCAGTATCTCAATAGTCAAGAAAGTTAAATCAAAGGCGCTTAAAATGGGTTGAGTGTTTGCAAAGCTATACTTTTGTTTTGAATCATAGGATTGGAAGGTCAAATAGAGCCACAAATTCCTTGAGTAGAAGGAAAAAATTGTTTATAGAGATGAATATAGAGGTTTCTGGGTTCAATGAACTCAAGAGTTTGTATCCTAAAGATCTAGACTTTGCAGAAGCTTGGAATGCTTGCTTGGAACATGTTACATTGGATAAGACAAGGTGGTTGGATTTCCTAATCCAAGATTGGATGTTTTTTAGAGGAAGCTAATTCTGCATTCTAAGGAGTTCTATGAGAAAGAATCTAATCAAGGAGAAGCATAGTGGAGGATTGGCTGGATATTTCGGTTGAGATAAGACCATTGCTCTTATTAGTGAGAATTATTATTGGCCACAATTACAACAAGTGTGAATAAGTTTGTGCAGAGTTGTAGAGTATGTCAGATAGTGAAAGGAACAAGTTAGAGTATAAGATTGTATCAGCATTACCCATACCTGAGAAGCCATGGGAGAACATTAGCATGGATTTTGTTCTTGGCTTTCCAAGGACACAGAGAGGGCATGATTCAATATTTGTGGTGGTGGATAGATTTTCAAAGATGGCACATTTCATTATGTGTCATAAGACTAGTGATGCTATTCATATTGTGGAGTTGTTTTTAGAGATGTAGTGAGACAAAATGGTCCACCCAAGAGTATAGTTTCAAACAAAGACACCAAATTTGTTGGTTATTATTGGAGTACATTATGGAAGAAGTTGACAAATTTGAAGTTCATTTCTAAACACCATCCACAAATTGATGGAAAAATAGAGGTGGTGAATAGGAGTTTGGGTAACCTGCTAAGATACTTAGTGGGAGATAAGCCCAAGGGATGGGATTTGATTATACCACAGGAAAAAATTTCTTATAACAATTCTATCAATAGGAGCACTAGTAAATCACCATTCCAGATTGTATATGGGAGTATTCCAAGAACTTCTTCTAAACTATGAAAGATGGATAAGGGGGAGAAGAGTAGTGCTAAGGCTGAAGATTTTGCTGAGCACCTGAATAATTTGCACTAAGGGGTGAAGAAACATATCAATAAGACAAACTCACAATATAAGGCTCAGTTAGATCAGAAACAGAGGTATAAGGAGTTTCAGGTAGGAGATGAAGTCATGGTTCATTTGTGAAAGGAAAGGTTTCTTGTTGGTACATACAACAAGTTAAAGATGAAGACGTTTGGACCATACAAGACCCCGAAGAAGCATGATTCAGGAAATGCTTATGAGGTAAAGTTTTCTAGTTGAATAAATATTTCTCTTGTGTTCATCATTGTTGATTTGGAAGAGTATCATGAAGGCGATATAGAGGAGGGGCAGAAAAATGAACAGTTGAAAATTCTAGCACCTACTTCAAAGAAGGAAGAGATAGAAGAAATCTTGGATAGCCATGTGGGTAGAAGCACAAGAAATAGGAAATATGTACTAGAGTACTTGGTGAAATGGAGAAGAAGACCTGCTGAAGATTCATCATGGTTATCTGAGGCTGAGGTTAACTATCTGGGTTTCCCTCTAACTCCTGAGAAGTGACCAGGTCACTTTTTAAATTACCCCGGGTGTCTGATGCAGGAGCATCCAATAGTGTAGGGAAATCTTGCATCACCCAAAAAAAATGTTTTCTTTATTTTCTTTAGCTTTTTTGAGTCCCATCATGGCACTTAGAGGATATAAGACTTTCAGGCATCAAAAATAGTGAAAAATGATCACTTACTATTTTTAGTAAGTTGGCCTAAACGGGCTCGTATGGATGTGAAAATTTACCCCAAGGAGTAGAGCTGAAAAACATTTTTGATCATGAAAGAATCACCTCAATACCCTGCAACCCCAAGGAGTAGAGCTGAAAAATATTTTTGGTCATGAAAGAATCGCCTCAATACCCTACACGGTTTGGGAGAAATTAAAGTTGTTGTCCCATCAAATTTCTCTAATGCAACTTCAAATTTAGATATAAAACTTTAGAGGCCCCAAAATAGCTCAAAAGGTGGTCAAATCGACCTACGATGGGCCTGCGTGTTGTAGAGCTCGTTGAGAGATTTTTACTAATATGCAATAATAGCAAATCGAACACCTAGATCAAAGGTTATGGCCCCACAAAGTTGGTCCTCTAAAAAGTGAATTTCTAAAAAAAATTCTTCCTAGGCCAGAAACCAAACAATGGAACTTTTGGTACCAAAACAAAAGGGGAAATTTGTACTTTCTAGAACATTCTAGGGCAGTTATTGGGGAAAATAAAAAGGGTTAAATGGTGGTTGTAGGAGGTTGCCATGATAGTGCAAATTATGGCTTCGAATAGTAGATTTTCTTTTCAGAGTTGATTTTGTTTTAATGAATCAAGCCCATGAGACTGTAGCATGTAAGCTTTGAATCTATAATTTCACTTTCTGAAAAGAATTGAAAGTGAGACATTTTTCTATCTCGCATCTTCTATGTTGGTATCTATTGTGATTTCTATGGGTTTTGGGTGGTGTATCCCTTATCAAGGGCTTTCTCAGGGTATATCTTATGTCACCTTTGATGGTATGTTGTCTATTTTGCATATGGATTTTGAATACTTGTTTACATAGATTTCTCTATTTGGGTTATGTGGAAATTCTCTTTGTTGGATGCATATTTCCTTTCATTTTTTTAAAGTATTATTATGCTATTAGACTTACTCCAAATCTCTAGTTATTCATATTCTAGTAAAGGATTACAATCTACAAGTGTATTATAATATTTTATTACTAAATAATACATTTAGTTTCTTTGGAGTGAAGGATTTTTTTCTCTTGGAAGGGGTTTTTGTATGTAATTCATCATGTTATAATATTTTCCATTACATTTATTTCATTGTAATTATGTGATTAGTTTAATTTTTGATCTCCTAATGAAATATAATGCACGCTCAATATATGAATATACAACCTAGATAGGGATGTGTTATAATCTTATCATCAAATAAGCCCTTAATATGTCTAAAATTCAAATATCATGCCAACGTATACATATAATCAAAATCATGAACACTATTGACATCCTTTATAGATGACAAGTGAACATCATGAAATGAAGGCTTGCATTAAGAGGATGATCGATTGGGTGCATGAAGGATATCTAAATATCTTGATAAATGCTACCTAAATAAGTTAAAAGGTATCATTTTAGTAGTATGAAATATATTAGCAATTTTCCCAATTGCTTCTCTAGGAAGTCTAAATAATAAGGGGAAAACTCCCCTAAACCCTAGGGTAAAAGCTTAAGACCTCTCCCAAACATAATATCTTAGATAAAAATATACCTTGAGAAATAATAAGCATATCTATGACTAACTCTATCTCACCCCTAACTAAGATAGTCAAGCTATCCAAGTAATAAATAAAGCTTCAAGTGGATCTCAACATATAAAATAGAACTAAAATATAATGACACCTAGTCATTATTTGGATACCAACCATGTACAACTTAAAATATAGGCTAGATCAAATGTGAAATTAGTGGGCATGTACACCTAGTAAATGAATACCAATGTAACTCCTCTTCCTGAAATAATAGGGAAAATATATTTGTTTGAAATCCTCTTTTTTTTAATACCAATATTAATTGAAGCCCACTATTCTAGACGCATTAGACTACAGTGACTCCATAATTATATATATGGTATCCTAATTGTAAGGTCTAATAGAATTTAGATGTGTCTCATTTATTTCTAATTTGAGTAAAAAGAATTGTAAGGGTTGATGACAACCCATGATTTAGAGATTCAACAATAAAAATTACACAAAGATGGATACAAAATAAATTAAGCTCTAAACCTACACAACAAGAAATCAATTATCAAGAGGTGTGGATAAATTCATTATTTGGATAACAATGATGTACAAATAACAATATAGGGTAGATCAAATGTGCCATTAGTGGATATGTACACCTAATAAATGAATTTCATCTTACCCTCATCTTCCCTAAATAATAGGGAAAAAATCTTTGTTTGGCCTCATCTTTTTCTACCAAAATAAAAAAGATTTCAAGTCAATTATTCTATATGCATTAGAGTACAATCGCTCCATAATTATATGGATGGAATCCCAATTATTAGGGATAATATAATTTAGATGTGTCTCCTTTCTTTCTAAGTTTAGTAAAAAAAATTGTATGGATTGATGACAACCTGTGATTTAGAGATTCAACAATAAAAATTAAACAAAGAGGGATACAAAATAAATTAAGGGCTAAACCTACACAAGAAGAATTCAATTATAAAGATATGGGAATAATTAGAAGAATCAAATGTAAAACTCAAATAATTAGAAAAAAAATACTATAAAGAATAAGTGTGGAAATTATGGGTTCACCAAACAATAATGATACAAATATGCCCTCTCTTAAATTAAGTAATTCTAATTGAATAAGATAGATTAATTAATGTAATCATATCCTAAATTAATTTCAGAGCTAGGAACAAATAAAATAATATAGATTAATTAATGTAATCGTATCTTTCTAGGTTGCTTTCCACTTCCTCTTAGGGTTACAGTGGTGCTCTTGATTCGTCTAACATAGACAAGGTCCCTTGTCTAGATTTTTCCATTTCTCTAGTCTATACTCAATAGCTCTCAAATAACTCTCGTGAAGAAGAGGAAGGTGATCTCACTTGTTAGGAGCCAATTGATGATTTTTTCCATGAAGATATTTGAGACAATTTTGATGATAAGAACCCTCCTAACTTTTCTTTAGTGACTTAGACTTTTTTTATTCTTGACCCTATTTATGTTCATTCATCTTTACTATGGACTTGGTCAAAAATATACATCTAGACTTACGTGCAAACCAATTATATCCTATTTTAACGTAGGATGGCAACATTTCATAAATAAATGATATATATGAAAGAATAAGACATTTAACAAATCTTATGAGAGAAAGATAACAAGTTAAGAAGAGAAAGAGCGTGCAAATACTTCTCTTCCATTTTTTATTCGGATTTTTGTAAATTATGGTATTGATTGGAATCATATATTCAACTATGCATAATGTATTGCTTGACAAAAATAATTGAATACCTAATAATAATATGGTCGTATTAATATGTGGAATGAGACTAATAAGCAAAATCTACTCTTTAGCGAGGGAAATACGAGGAAAAAAATAATTAGAAGCCTTTCCTTTTAGTTATTAGTATTTGTCATGTTGTAATGAATCTGATTTATAATGAGTTTGACTGTTATTAATAATTTAATTTTCAATCAAAAATAATATTTAAAAAAATAAAATTTAAAATATTTAACTTTATAAATTATAAATTTTATTTTTTTACATATCATTGGTTAAAAAATTATGTGTTCTATTAAGAAAGAAAGGTAAACATTTTTTTTAAGAATGTTTTTTTATTTTTATTTTTACAAATTCATTTTATTAAATAAATGTTACTTATTTTCACATTTTTTTTAAGACTGATTTTTTTTTTTAAGTGTAATTGTTATTTTTTTACTAAACAAAATCTTGCAAAAATCAATTAACTATTTTATAGATATTTGGATTCACGCTATTAAAATTAAAAAAATCTATATTATATATTTATATTAATATATTATAGATTATTTTAGTTTGTAGAATCTCTTTAATATATATTTATATATGTTAATATATATATTATATAAATTATTATGATTTTATCTATTTATAATTTTTGTTTAATAAAAGAGGGTAAAAACTTTATTGAACCAAGAAATCAGTATAAAGCCAAAAAGTACAACCAACCCACTAGGGGTCAAAAACCAACAACAAAGTCATCAAGCAACTCCCAAGAACCATCTCATATCTTCCATAACAAGATCCTCCAATTCTTGAGAAAGATTCTCAAGAAGATTTTTGCAATCTTCCATATTCCAATATCCCATCCATTCAGACACCCATTTAGCCAAACCATTAGCCACCTTATTCCACTCTTGTGGGATATGGAAAAAGGTGATAAAATCTAGGAGTCCCCCTAGAGAGATGATTTTTCTAACCACCACAACCAACTACCAATTCACATCATCAAATTAGCACTTGTTTAGCAAGTCAATCACAATCTAAAAATAATATTCACAAATTATCCTTCTCTAACCAAGGGTACAAGCCCTTTTCATAGCCAAGAGAATAGCCAGAGCCTCCATGAAGTTGTTAGAGTGCTTACACCTATACTCCAAGAAGAACTAAACACCTCCAGAACTAACTCTACCAATGCCACCAGCCCCAACATGACCAAGATTACCTCTAGAGGACCTATTAGTATTAATCTTTAGTACCCCACAAGGAGGAGGCCTCTAGTGACCATCTCTCGAAACCTTTTGTCTAGCACTCCAACTCAAACTAGGCATGGGCCCAACCTTTTCACAAACAAGAAGCCCCAAATTTTGAACCACTCCCATGTCTCCAAGATCCCTAGGAACTGAATGATAACATTTGGCTACTAGAGTCTTTTGAAGCAACCCTAAAATCCTTATCCAAACTTGCCACACCCGAAGCTTCTTATCTAGAAAGATCTTGTGATTGTGCTCCAACCAGATATGTCTAATAAGCAAGCTAGGACCAATTGTCCAAGCTATGTGAAGGAAAGAAGTCTTTGTCTTGGAGAATTCCCCAACCTGAACCAGAACTCAACCAAAGAGGAGACATGATTGCATGGTTGATTCCAATCCTCCCACTAGAGATGCCAAATCACCCTAGCAAAAGAACACTAAAAAAGAGATGGGTATAGTTCTCATCACTATTAAAGCACATGATGCACATGGAGGGGCCTTGAAACCCACACTTCCAAAGATTGTCCTAGGTCAGTCATCTATTATAAACCACAAGCCAAGAGAAGAAGTTACACTTGAGCTAAGATAACTTATTCCAGATTTGCTTTCACCAAGGAACCCCAATACACCTGAAATTCTATTTATCCAGCACCTGATAACTAGAGGAATGAATAATTTACATTTTCAATTCATGAACCCAAGCCAAAAAATCCCTCTCCAAAAGAGAGTTGCAGACCCTACCAGCCAAAATGTAAGCGAGCTCCTAATGATCCTCCATTGATCCCCTAGGAGGCTGCTCATGCAGGTCCTTCCACCCGTACAAAGTAGTTGAAACTAGAACATGAGGGATTTTGAAGTCCTCCACATGAATCCATCCAACCTCTAAAAAATTCCTACATAAATCTTGTAAGTGCGAATGAGTTGATAAGATAGGAGGGTGCCCATCCCAAGAGTTAGACCAAAAAGAGCATCAGAACCACGGTTGCAAATCCAAAACAACCCTTGCTGAACCATCTTGGCTCCCCATTTGAGGGTACTCCAAACCATAAAACCTCTACCCATAAGGTTGTATCTAGGCACATCCACACACTCCAGATCCCCAAGATATTTTGAGGTAAGGATCTTAGCCCAATTCTATTGCTATTAAGAGCACCATCGCTAATAAATTTTAGTCGCCAAAGCCTTTCCATATGAATGATCCTGACATAACCCAAGACCACCTTCTTGATTCAGCCTACACGCATCCTCCCACTTAACAAGACTCCACTTCCTCAAGAAGAGGGGTCATCCCACAATAACGGGTTACACTTTTTGGCCAAACTTCAACATTTTTCAGAAAAAAAAAACTTCACTTTTTGACACCTATAGTAGGTAAACTGTTAGGAATTTGAAAATTGTGTAAACTAGTGATTTGTGAGATTTTATTCATAGATTTTAAATGTATTTTAAATTGTACCAAATTTTGTAATTTTTGTGTCTCCTTTGTTAACTAAGTTTTTTAATAGCAAACAACATTTTTAAAAGGTGGTGTGTACTTCGGCTCACATAACTTTTTTTCTACAAAGGATAAAATTCTATTTTTTTTGAATTTAGGTTGGTAACACTAGTATCTAGTGCTTTCATTTTGTTTCATAATGTTTTGTTGAATATTTTTCTTTTAATTAAGTTTTGAATTCAAACCAATTACAATTTAGACATAGGTGCAGTTCAGCTTGCATAACTCCTTTTGGTATGTATTGAAATTCAATTTTTATTTTTTTTATTAGAACAGGACACTCAATACCTAGTGTGGTATATATTTTTCAAAAAAAAATTCCTCAAATTTACTATTTTTCCACAATGATTTTTAATCGAACTTGACATTCGGTGAAAAACCTATGTACAGTAAAACTAAAAAATAAAATATAAAATAAAAACAAAATATATTAAATTTATAGTTGTTGGAAAGCACATTTCAATCACTAAAATCATCCAATTTGTTTTATCAAGTTGAATCCATTTGCACCTCCTTCCCAAGCTTCAATAGCAAAACAAATACATAAATTTGGAAATGGTGGAGGGAAGGTGAAAAAGGGTTTCATTCAAACCCCCTTCATTAGAAGGGGTTTCAAATGAACCCCCCGTATATGGTGCAAGTGGGGGTTCATTAGAATGGGGGTTCATTCAAATCCCCTTCATTAGAAGGGGTAAGCCATTTTAAATTTTTTGATGGGAATTTCTAATTTTTCTTCATGCAAAAAATTATAACCCACTATTGTGGCTTTACCCAGAGGTTACTAGACTAGAGAAACTGATGAAAAAGACTCTCAATGTCTTTGATAAAGTTGGCAGGGAAAGATAACATAAAGAACATGTACAATAGGAGAACCTAAACCCCTGACATCAAAAGAGTCACTCTGCTAGCAGTGGATAGCCACCTGCACATCTAATGACCAATTTTTTTCTAAAACTTCTCAATAAAATCCCGCCAAAACAACCTTGGAAGTGTGCACATGGAAAGAGGGATTCCAAGGTAAACGAAGGGAAGTAAACCAATCTAGAACCTAAGAATCCTAAAAATTCTTTGATGAATAAGCTTAGGAGTGTTAAAGAAATAAATGGAGGACTTACCCTTATTAATGCTCTACCCTGAAGCAACAAAATAACAGTCCAGATCCTTCCTTAAATTGACCACTTCATCCACTCTGGCCAATCCCATTAGAGTCGTGTCACCCACAAACTAGACATGATATTGGAAAGGCACAGTATTACCCTATCACCAACCTTGAATAAGACCAAGATCCACACAAGATTTAATAAATCTCCCAAGCCCCTTTTCCATCAAAATAAATAAGTATAGGGATACAAGATCCCCTTGCTTAAGGCCCTTGGACACCCTAAAAAACTTAGAAGGCTCCACACTAATAAGCATAGGGAAGGAGGAAGTAACACATCTCATAACCCACTCAATCCTGGTACTTTCAAACCTAAAATCCCTTAGAATCCTAGATAAAAAAAGCTCATTTGATGCGATCATAGGATTTGGCCATGTTCAGCTTAATAAACATAGCCTTTTCTTTAGAGGTAGCCATGGAGTGCACAGTCTTAGCTACAATAACAACAACATCAAGAATCTACCTGCCAGCCAAAAATCTACCTTGCTCCTCAAAGATCAACCTACATAACCACAAATTTAAGTGTTCATCAATCAATTTAGTAATAATTTTATACACCACATTACAAAGGGAAATTGGTTTAAAGAGATCCAAAGAATTGGAACCCTCTCACTTAGGAATAAGAGCCAAAAAAGTGGCATTCATGGCTCTTAGCATTTTCTTGTTCTTTTGAGACTCCTAGACAACCTCAAGAATATCAAACTTAACAATCTCCCAAAACTCCTGAAAGAACTCAACTAAAAACCCATCGAGCCCTGGAGCTTTACCTTTCTTTATCTTGAACACAAAATCCTCCACCTCTTCCAAGGAGATTAGTTTGAGAAGAGACTCATTCATTTCATTAGTCACCAAAGGAGGGATGAAAGTTAATATTGTAGCCTAATCAACACTGGCAAGAGGGGAATCATAAAAAAAAAGGTAGAAAAATACTGAATACTCTTGTGAAATCTCAGCAGAGGAATACAAATGACCCCCCTCTAGGGACCTGAGAGAAGAAATGGTATTCCCCTACCTTCTATCCCTGGCCGAATTGTGAAAAAAGAAGAAGAAGAAGAATTCTCACCCTCCTAGAGCCATTCAGTGCGAGACTTTTTCTTCTAGAAGATTTCTTCCCAAAGTTCCCATTCCTCCATCTCCTTCATTGCTACAACTTCCAATATACTCCAATCCTTAGAGAGTACCTAGGCTCAAATTTTCTTGAGTAATGGAATCCAATTTCTCTTGATCAAGCCTTTTAGCCTAAAAGACATTAAAATGGTGTCTATTCCAGTGTTTTAAGATAACTTTATGTATTGAAGCATCTTGATGAAGGAGTACATAGCAATGCCAAAATCTAGCTTCCCAAAACTCCACCAACTAGGAACAAGATCATGAAGCGATGCATCCCAAAACCACATGAGATGAAATATAAACAACTGCTTTTTTGAGACTCTGGATAAACAAGCAAATAATTTGATCAACTAATTATTTGAGTCCTGCCAATCCAAAATCTTAGAGCTAGTCCTCCTTTTGTCACCAACCCAAAAGCTAGGCACTAGAAACTTGTCCAACCTTTCTAATATGGCAGTATCACCAGTTCTCCTATTGTTCTAGGTAAACATCCCATTCAAGGGTTTGATATCCAAGCCACATTATCCCTGAGGAGATCTGAGGGGTCCAAGTGGGAATTACCACCCCTTTTCTCCTCTAGGGAGAAGATAGCATTAAAATCACCTGCCAAAATCCAAGGAAGAATAGGCTCCAAAGAAAGTAAGTATCTAACATGAGACCATAAATGTGTCTTACCAAGGAAATCAATAGGAGCAAATATTAAAGAAAATGATTCTCTCACCCGACTCCAAACTAGAAGCCACAAGAGAGATAGTGTACCTGCAAGAGAGCCACCAAATAGGAATAACTCTACGTAGATCCCATAAATAGGAAAGACCCCTAGAGCTACCTCGAATCCCCACACACTAGCACAAGCCTCTACCCCAGATCTTAGATGCCAAATTCAACATACTATCCACCGATAACTTAGTTTCCTAGAGGAAAACCATATAAGGAGAGTGACCATGAATCAAATAATGAATAACCTTTTTTCTAAGGATGTTATTCATACCCCTAACATTCCAAGATAAAAAAATTATCACATTATTTGAGAGAAGTGAGAATCAACAGTTCTCACAAAACCAGACTCCACCAATGTTGGGCACCAATTAATTTCACCTTTTCCTAATCCTTCTTTCTTCCTACTTTAAGAGGCTTCTCAGGAGCCCCCTTTTTAGGGGGTTTTTGTTGCAAGACTAGAATAGGAGAAGAAGACTTGATTTCACCAATATCCCTAACCCCTTTCTCAACTATTAGTTCAACATCTAGGGTAGCAGACTCCGTATTAACCTATGGCACCATACCAATTCCCTCGAGCCTAGAAGCAGAGAGAGGGAGACCCACATCCATCTAATTCATTTCCCCCTTAGCTAAAAGCGAGACAAAGATAGAAAAATTTTTATTCCCAAGGTGCATCTCAGCTATATGGCCATCACCCATTTTCCTGTGAAGGGGAAAACCTTCCCCCTGAACTAAGTCCTTCAAGGCCTCAAACTTGTTAAAAGTTTATTCTTCCTG
>VDFB02306238.1:149674-206335 GCA_007258455.2 Sequoia sempervirens
TAATTAATTATTTACTTGGAAAAAATTACAAAAATATGCATCACATCCACACATGAGTCCTCTACTTATATCTAAAATTTTATAAAAAAATATTATCATTTTATTGTGGTTAGAGGGTGGTCAGACAGACACCTACTTCTTATTTTTTCCCTGAAATTTAAGTACTATTGCATTGAAATTTCAAATTTTCACCAAATAGACTTTTAAAAACATAAAATAAACTTAGTCGTTTATAAACTACATTCAATTTTCCACATATTCTATTCTTACATATTTTTGAAATAATATAGATAACTTATTCAAATTTTTATGTCAAGTTACCTAACTCTGATTTTTCTAATTTTTCATTGCCACTTAAGGGCCTGTTTTTTCCATGATGATCCTGCACATACCCAAAGATGAATATTTGATGAAGGAAATAGAAGAAGAACTTATGCAGATAGAGAAGAATCATACTTGGGAATTGGTTCCTAGATCAGAAAACAAGAACATAATTGGAACTAAGTGGGTATTCAAAAACAAGTTTAATAAGATTGGAGAAGTGGTAAGGAATAAGGCAAGACTTGTGTGTAAAGGTTACTCAAAAGTGGAAGGAATAGACTTTGAGGATACATTTGCTCCTGTGACTAGGATGGAAGCTATTAGAATGTTCTTGGCACTTGTAACACATAAAGACTTTAAAATTTATCAGATGGATGTGAAGTTTATTTTTCTAAATGGTGAATTGGAAGAAGAGGTTTACATGGAATAACTAGAAGGATTTCAGTTTTCATATCTACTAGATATGGTATGTAAATTGAATAAGGCACTATATGGATTGAAGCAAGATCCTAGAGCTTGGTATGCAAGATTGGACAAATATTTGATGTAACAAGGATTCACTAAGGGAACCATAGATAGTAATCTTGGATGATATTATCTTTGGAGGAAATGAAGCTATGTGTAAGAAATTTGTTGAAGAGGTGTAGAAAGAGTTTGAAATTTCAATGTTTGGGGAGATGAATTTCTTCCTTGGGCTACAAGTCAATCAAACAGATAAAGGGATTATCATTTCATAGTCTAAGTATGTCAAAGAGATGTTAAAGAAGTTTGGAATGGATGAATCCAAATTGGTAGCCACTCCTATGGTGACTGGTTGTAAACTGAGAAAATATTTTGATTCACCTAAGAATGATCAGAGAAAATATAGATCTATGATTGGTGGACTGCTATATCTAACTACTACTAGACTAGATATCATGCATGTAGTTTTTCTCATTGCTAGATTTTAAGAAGATCCTAAAGAAACACATGTTGCAACAATGCAGAGGATATTCAAGTATTTAAAAGGTACTTTGGATTATGGCTTGTGGTATCCTAAGGATATTGATTTCACATTAAGTTCTTATATAGATGCAGATTGGGCTAGTTGTGATGATGATAGGAAAAACACAAATGCTGGTGCATTGTTTCTTGGATGTAGATCTTGGTGTCATGGTTGAGCAAGAAGAAAGATTTAGTTTCTTTATCTATTGTAGAAGCCAAGTATATTGTAGTAGCATCATGTTGTACACAAGTTTTGTGGATGAGACAAACATTGAAGGATATCAGAGTTACATATGATGAGCCCATTTCTATCTTTTGTGATAATACAAGTGCAATTAGCATTTCAAAGAATCCAATGATGCATTCAAGGAAAAATCATATATCAATTAGGTATCACTTTTTGAGAGAGGAGGTTATGGAGAATGAAGTGAAGCTTGAGTGTATTCCTACAAAGGATTAGATTGTTGACATATTTACTAAGGCTCTTCCTAAGGATACTTTTGAGTATCTTTGGGAGAAGTTGGGGGTTATTACCCCTCCCTAGTTGAACTAGATTCATATGGAGATGCATCAATCTGGTGGATTTATGGATCTATCTCTTTTCTAGACTGATGTTGGTGGCTACCTCTCAAGAGGAGTAGGTAGTGTCATGTGTTGTCATTGAGTTGCTAATTTATTTGGGTGTTCTCCTAAGGGGGAGTATTTAGAGTAGGTATTTTGGTTCAATGTCAAAGGGGGAGAATAATGCAAAAATTTTATCCTTTTCCATTGATGTTAGAGAGGGAGAGAAAGTATCATGTGAAAATTTTTATCTACTTAGGGGAAGAGTATGCAGGAATTTTGTGTAAGCTATCTAATCTAAAAAAGAGGAGAATGCTTGTATGTTTCCTTTGATGGTTTTTCCACATATTTTGTTTCCATCAATGAAAAATGGGGAGATTGTTGCAAGTATGAAGGTGTTTTCATTGATTTCAACAGGAAGTCTACTGATTGGTGTTGTCATTGATGTCAACTATGTGTCAAGGAAGGTTGTTGCATGTCAAGGATATTGAGAAAAATGTGAAAAAGAGGAAAAGAGGTTGTTGCAGGTTGTGCATGTGTAGTTGAGATATTGAGGAAGTGTTGTGATTATATGGAGCTATATTTTTTCTTATAGTGTCTTGAGATGAATTGGAATGAAGTAATGAGTTGAGATGATGTCTTTGGTACTTGGTTTCCAAGTGCTTTTGAGAAAATTTGATAAATAGAGAAAAATGTGTTGTGTAAGTGTTCAAAGTGTGCTTTGGTATTGTGCTCTTTGTTTCTTCTATTTTGATCCTATTCTTGTGCAAATTTGATATGTTTTTCATGGTTGTCAAAGGTTGCTATATTCAGAATTTGGGTTTCTAGATTGTTGTATAGTGCGATACATTTTCACCAATGTGTGAACTAGTTTTTTAGTGATGTTTTCTGTAGCCGAGGAGAAATGTATTTTCTCCATGTTTCTCCATTGTTTGGCTTTAGTTGTGTGGATTTGGGAATTTTATTATGATCCTTGTATCTTATAGATTTCAAGATTTTACTTGATTTGATGCAGTACAAAGTGAGTTCCATTTTTCAGTGTGCAAATAAGGTTCACTAGTTGTTTTGAGTTGAAGTATATGTATGATGTGAGTTTGGATGAAGTGTTTGATGAATCTCAAGTAGTTTGAAGATTATTCTAAATTATGTTCAAATGATTTTTTTTGTCCAAAAGTTTTAGATTGATTTAAGGAAGTGTGTACTTAATGATTATGGTGTTTAGCACAGGTATTGGTTGGCCTTGTGTTAACACTACATGTGAGGCTTGTGAAAGTGTTTTGAGGTGTATTTTGATATATTCAGATCTTAATTAAGGATTTATGTAGGTCTCCTTCATTCCTATCCACCATGTGAATGTTTAGGTGTTGACCTAATTTGAATGTGTAAGTGTAACAGATAGTTGTCGATATTGGAGAAGGTTTTCAAGGTTAAGGTTAATATAAATAAGTGTAATGTTGATGTGAGATGTGAGAAAGAACAAAGATATATGCAAGATTATGTGAGTAATGTGTGTGATGTGAATTTGAGCAGAGCAGTGAAAATTTCTAGTGTTTGGATTCCTGAAGGGAGTGAGTTGAAGGTGTCTGAAATCTTTCAAGAAAGATTACGAGGTTGTTGGAGCATTGTGGTGGATTCCTTGTTGCAATAAGAAAATGTTCTTTGTGTAACATTTCTCTTCTATCTTCTTGTATTTATTTTTGTGGTAGTGAGTCCTATCTCTAAGACTTTTTGGATAGTGTGTGTTATTTTGGTAGTTAGGCCTTTTGTATCAATTTTTCTATTACTTATATTATGAATTAATACTCATTGTGGTTTTTCCCTCATTTATTTTTCCACGTAAATATAGTGTTCTCTTGTGTATGGTGTTGTTATTTCAGTTTTTTTTATCTGTATTTCATGATTAATCACAATAACAGAATAAGGGTTTATTAAATGCATGTGGATCTGGTTACTGTTGAGGGTTTTTGATGTTTTGATTAGATATAATTGATTCACCCCCCCTCTTAGTTGTCTTGTTCATTCAACAATTCCTTACAACATCAATTCAAATATTTTGAATAGTAGTATGTAGGGATCGTCTTGAATAATACATGATTGAGCCTCATGTTTGAAAGATATACATAGTTATATCCCTCATTTTAGGACATGGATATGTCATATAAAATAATAATCAACTAAATTATACCCAACCACCATAATTAAATATAGTAATTGAAACATAGAAAAAGGGAGGGAGAAGAGAAGAATATCCTCAACCCACCTTTTTCTATATGGGGTGTTTCATTCAAAAGATGAGATCCAAAAATATTGAAACAACTATCAACCCAAGAGGTGAATTGAATCGATATTGATGGATCTTGCACTCTTTCCTTTATGCAAGGATGGGGTGGTGAGCTAGATCTCAATTTGAGGGAGAAAGCATTGGGCTAATGAACAAACCCTAATCCTCGGTCTAACACACACAATGCATAAATTGAACACAAAACGGAAAGAAACTGCAACTTTTCTGAAGGAACAAGAAGGCAAGGAAGTTGTGCACCTGGTAAAATTTGACTTTTATGTGCTGCTAACAGGGACTCATTCACCACCAAATGTGAATAGGTCCTGGTAGGCATTTTTGCAGAGCTTTGAACTGGAAAAAGAAGCTTGAAATTTCTAGAATCTAATGCTTGTCAACCCTCAATGGGGACTCATTCGCCCTTAAAGGAAAATGGGTCCTGCTATGGCTTCCCAAAAATATTTGAACCTGGGTTGCTACTTCTAGGTCTGCTCTTCTCCTTTGCAATTTTAAATTCTTGTTTCCAAATATGGATTTTCCTATAACCTACAAAATAAATTTAATATCTTGTTGGTGGATAGGGGTTTTCCTTAGTCAAACCCCTTGTTGATAATTAAACCTTGGATGATGAATATTTACCTGAAACATGTAATTGTGTGTGCAATCTCAATATTAAGTGTGTCTAAGACTAAGATCCAAGAGAATGTAAAGGAAATTTTACCCAATTATGTTAGAATAAAAACCTTGAATGCAATATGAACAATGTAAATGACTCACTAAAGAATATATCTAATCCCTCTAATGAATCTAAAATCTAAAAATACCTCTTGTAGGCTACAAATAGGATGATTATAGAAGATGGAATCACTTAGGAAACAAGTCCTTAGGCTTGGTTGTATGACTTGTGCATCTCCCAACACCTAGAATCCCTCATGATTCTCCATAGGAATATATCATCACCCTTCACTAATGCTTGATCTTGAACACAAAATGAGCTTGAAGATCTTGAAAGGCTGCTTTAAACTTCACTTTTTATTGAATGCTTTTTATCATGAAAGTTCTTTGTCTCTTGTTTGCTTGTAATATTGCTCTATTTTTCTCCCTTAGATTTCTTAGGTGAAATTATGTCAAGTAGTTCCTTGTATTTATACTAAATTAGAGATTTAACCCCAAAATTCAAATAATTCAGGTAGACCTCAGATCTGAAAATGAAATTAATTAAAATCCTGCCAAGATGAAATTCAAAAAGAGGGTACTTGTTAAGGGAGGACCCATTTTCCAACTTGGGTGAATGGGTCCTGACACACTTTCTAGGACCAATCTCTGAGGAGTGAAAAGAGGATCAAAAACCCAGTTGAAACATACAAAAAAAGTGGGGTCTTGTTAAGGAAGGACCCATTCACTAGTGGAAAATGGGTCCTGGCACACTTTCCAAAACCTAAAATTTTCCACATTAAAGGTTACATTATTTAATTGTTGGGTGTCGGGATTTATCTTCAGGAGGTGCAATTTAGAGGGCTTGAATTTGAATTAAAAGGGGTAATTAATTATAATTAACCACCATTAATTAATACCACCTTCGATAGATGTGAAAGTGTGTTTAAACACTTTACAACACCATAAATAGGGCCTGATTTAAGTACAAGAGGGGTCCATTAGGCTTAATTAGATTAATAGACCTTAGAAAAGTGTGAAAATTCCTTACAACACTTTACAAAACTCTTGTAAAAGGTAAAATTTAAATTTATTTTAATTAAATCAAGACCCTAGAGAGGTGTGAATGTGTACAACACCTTACAACACCACTCTAAAACATAATTAAGTTAATTATGTGTCAATTATTTCAAATAAAGTGTGAAAAAGGATTACGTTTTTTGACACTACATTTAGTTGCCACTTTAGTTGTTATATGATACTACATGAATATGAAAGCTAAAAGAAATAACTGCTAGGAAAAAGGATACTCATATGGATTCATTAGGGAGAATGAAGCCCCCACTGTAGCTACCTACAAAACCACAATGTTAGGAACCACATCCTACAACACATATTCGTTAGTCATTCAAAAATTACCTTATCAAACTTCTATAGAGAATTGAATTTGAGGTTATATCTATGCCCCTTGATTTTGCTTGCTTTATGGAGGTGGAATCAAGGTGAGGACGAAATGACATAGAATTACACAAGTCGTATCATAGTGTATTTCCAAGTACCATACCGCATAATGATAAACTATTGATGATAATGTTAGTAGAATTACCAATCCAACACAACAAATGATGTCAAAAACAGAGTCCTCTAGCACCCAATATGTTGATTTTAATGAACTTTCCCTTTTAAATGAATAAGCTTTATTTACTAGGTTTTACTATATACTTTTGAAAATCTTTTCTTACTATTCATTTGACTTTTACCTTGTTGCAAATTTACCTTGCTGTAGAGTGAGTGAAGATTCCAAGCCGCATGGTTTACAAGCCTCTGAGATTGGACCTGGTTCAAAATGATGCACAGTGAGGCATCCTCTGGCATATAGTGAGTGAATTTTGCTTTGTGTTTTCTTTTTTTTCATACTTTTACTCTACTTTTCCATGTAATTTGAGTGATTTTATGACCTTAGAATATATTTTATTCTAGAACAAAATGGGTCCCCCTTTTTCTTTTGTTTTCTTCGCCTTTGGTTTTTTGTTTGGGTCCTAGGAGTTCTTTTGTTCTGTCAGATTTTGGTTCTGCCTTAGCCAGAGTTGGGTTTCTTTTTGTTAAAAATTGAGAGAAATGATAAAAATGATATATTTTATATGCTTTTGAGGACTAATGGAGGCATTGTTTTGTAGGGTTAAATCATACCTCTGATGCATTTCTCAAAGGAGTCAGTTGGAAAGCATGCCTCAATTAGATCTGGCATAAAACTTTTTAGGGAAGAAAGCCGCTGAGACCAGCTAGATGTCTTGCCGACTAGCTGTTGTGTTATATTCTTTTGAAATCCTCAGGTTGCCGAAACAGTTCGGTCGCCATGAGTTTCATATCTCTCTCTGACCGAAGGGTCTCGCTGATAGTTGTTCACACAACTAGCGTCGGGGAGAATGGTTTACCCTCGGTGTGAGGTCTTGCCAACCGAAGGTGGTCTCGCCGATAGGGTGTGGCTTCGGGGTAATGTCTCACTGAATGATCATGGTCTCACCGAAGGTTTGTGCCTTCGGTGTGATGTCTTCCCGACTAGGGGAGTCTTGCCGAAGTGAAATGGTCTGAGCTCGCCGAAAGGAGGTGTCATCGGTATAACTCCTAGCCGAGGGGTTTGAATTCGGCATAACATCTTGCCAACCCATTGATGTCTTGCCAAAATATTTTGGGTTCAGCATAAGGTCTGGCCGACAAGTGGAGGTCTCACCGAAAGAGGCCGGCATCGTGGACAAGTTTGAGTTCGGGGTAATGTCTTCCTGACACAGAGAAAGTCTTGCCAAAAGAATAGTGGCTTCGGTGTGATGTCTCGCCGACTGAAGGTGGTCTTTCCGATGATGGTTCACAAGAATATATGATATCGGTAAAACTCCTAGCCAAATGGTTTGTGCTCGATATGAGGTCTTGCCGACTGAAGGGTCTCGCCGATGGTTTTAAATCTTCGGTGTGACTAATGGGAACCTACTATGACCTCCTGCCGAATGCGGGTGTTTTGCCAACAGAGGAGCACATTGATATGATTCTTAAGGATTCGCTATGATGTCTGGCCAATAGCGGTAGTCTTGTCGATGATCTTGGGATATTGATATAACTCTGGCCACTCGCTATGAACTCTTGCCAACATTTGTATGCTATTCCAACTGCTGTTGTGAAGTGTAATCACATCGGGGAGACATGGGTAGTGTCATACCAACATGCGATTCTGTCCAAAGAATTTTTGACCATCCAAAAAGCTTACGTGGTGTCTGTTCAACCAATCGGAGGAAGCTAAAGGTGAATCATTGACAGTTTGACTGTTGTGACTATTCTTGTGAGAAAGATCAATAGAGCATGAACGACATGGACTTACTCTGAGATCAAAAGTGAAGGATTGGCTTGGTGAACAATGGTGTCATCTGTAAAGAGATCTAACAGGATAAATCTGATGTTGTCTCTTAAGAGGATCAACTTGCAGAAAGATCTAGAGCAGGAAGAAATCCAGAAGGAAGAAGAGGCCACAAGTCTCAGTGACAGTTGTGATGTCTGTTGGAAAAGGTAGATCGACATTAATTATAGGGATTCAAAACATTCAAAGTAGCTCGGCAAGAAAGTTTGAAGGTGGACACGGAGGCTAGAAGTTAATGCAATGGTTCCAAAAGATCTGAGGGCTGACCCTTTTGTAACCAAATGATATTTTTGTAAACCCTAAAATAGGGGCCAGCACATTTTTTTTAGCACGTTTTGTATATATGGCACTTTTGGCCTTTTTGTAAAAAAAAAATGGTTTTAGAGTAGAAGGCAAGCAAATGTAGAAGAACACAGGGATATAGATTTTAAACAGTAGGAATTTTCTGAAAGGTAGAGGAGACAAAACTGCATCTTGTTTCTTTCTAATGGGATCTTCTTTTTGTCTTCTTAGTTAGGATAAGAAGGTAGAGAAACTCGAGAGTAGAAGGCAGTGATGCATTTTTCAAGTTTTCTTAGTGTAGATGGAGATGATTTGAAGACATGGATTTTCTGTACACTGGTGATTGTGTCAGATTTGTAAATGTTGTTTACCTATTTCACCAATAGTAGAAGCAACCAGATTTAAATCTACTTCATATTATGCTTTAGAATGGTAGTTATCTTGGGTTAATCATTTGATTTGAAAATCTTTCAAGGAATGAAATTTTATTTTATGTTTTGCTTAAATGGCGATTTACAATATGTTGTTGAAGTTAGCACTGTGAATGAATGAGACTGTGTTAATCACAAGTTAATTTTGTTCTCCAGTTTTAGTTAGGAATTCTTTGAAAGGTAACAAGTTTGGTTAAGTTGGATGAATTATCATTCTCTTCAGTTCCAAAGCTTTGATCTATCTTTTTCTGTTTCTTTAAAAACCTCAATTAAAGTAGGTTCAAGTTTATGTTTGATCTTAGAACAATCCAAAAGCTCAACACTAGCAGGCCCCTTGAACATTATAGTTCACATCAACCATTGAGTGAAATCAGCAAAATCGAGAACCGATTACCAAGACCTTGGGAGTTAGATATCCATGCATTATTCTTTCTCTTTTAGGAGAGTAGAATAGTAATATTCTGTTTTTTGTTGCTATGCTTGTTTGACCATCAACAGAAATTAGTGCTAGGAGGGCCCTAAAGAGCAAGCAGGATAATACTAGGTTTTTCTCACCAAAAAGGTCTCATAGAGTTCTTCGATTGGCTGAAAACCCAGCACCTTTGATAGAACTCAAGACCCCAATAAGACATAAGATTCACAAGACTGGGGCAACCATCATACCACCCTTTTCAGTTCCACTCACTCCACCAGGCTTTTCACCAATACCCCAATGGAGACCTGTTAATCCACCACTGAATCCATCTCAATTGCCATTACATCTGGTTCAATCCATCCAACAGCTGGCTCAACCACCACCACCACCACCAATGGCATTTTTTCATAATAATCCCTCTCCATTGGGGACTTTTCTTGCAGGCTTTCATGATATGCCTAAGAATCCTGAGAAATTATGTCCCAAATACATTCATGGCAAATCAAGGAGTGTTGAAGAGCACATACAATCTTTTAAGGACGCTTGTATCAGAGCCCAAATAGCTCACCATGACGTAGTTTGTAGGTTGTTCCCTTATTCCTTAGGGGATATGGTGTACAATTGGTACCTAAATCTCCCACAAGGTTCTATTTTGACCTGGATAGACCTGGAGAATTCTTTCATCAATCAGTTCAGAGTTTATGTGGATCCAGCCCTTTTGTACCACCAATTTGCTACCATTAGGAAGGATCCATGTGAATCTTTGCCCTTGTTTAATACTAGGTTTCAACGAATGTATAGGATACTGCAGGACCCCTACCTAATTTCTAAGAATAGTGACATTCAAGCATACTTTAGAGTTATAGACCCCTTGCTTGGCTTATTCCTACAAAGGACTTATCAGCCCACGAATATTGATTCCCTATCTAAAGTTCATCATCTATCCATCAAGCTACAACAACAAATCAACTCTCAACAAGGAAGTTTGGGAGGAGGTTTTCCTTCAACAGGGTATCAGATGCCTAGCCCAACCCCTTTATTCAATACCATCCCAGGAATGTCTCCTTCCCATTATGGGCCTATGTTTGAGTTGTAGACCCCACCTCCTATTCCATTCTTTGCTAACGGAGCTCCTGACTTCTTTCAGCAATCACAGGCTCATCATAGCCCACATGGTCATCATAACTAGGCTGGAACACCAAATCATGTTGGTCAACCACCTGTTGCTAAGAGTGTTGAAAGTGAAAAGATAGTCCAACTCACAAACGAGGTGGAGACCTTAAAGAAAACTCTATCTCAAGTCAAAAATGACATGGCTCAGCTTAGATTGAACCCCTCTCAAAACCAAGGTAATTATCCTAATCAGAGCAATAACAATCAGGGTAATTACCCAAACAATTACAATCATGACTAGAGAAATTATCAAGGCCAAAACTCCCCTAACCAAGGCTATCAAAACAAAAATATAGGATATAATTAGAGACCAAATAATAACTGACAATGGAATACAGGGCCAAATAATGGTGGAGTTTCCCATAATTATCAAGCTAATGAGGACAGGTCACATACTACAAATGTGGCTGACCTCAATTTTTTGACTAACTGGTGTAGGTTGCATGACACTGCAACCCATTCCAAGGTAAACTACCTTGAAATGGAGAAAATCATGAAGATAGCATAGGAAGATGCCCAACCCTTCCAAGGGAATTGAAATAAAGGAGGTGGCTCAGTAGATACAACAATGACTTATGACCTCTTTGAGGAAGAACCTTCATTCCCAATGCAGAATGAGAATGAACCAGAGGAAGATGCATATGATTCCCAAGCCTTTCAGACAAAGGGAGGACACTTCCTAATAAATCAGAATAAGGGTTCATTCACTACATCAGCACCACCTAATCACATGGTACCTCTGAATCAAAGTGTTGATAATAACCCTCCTCCACCAAAATGTCCACCTGACTTCCATAACAAAGGTAATTCACTTGGTGTTGTCAAAAGTAATGCAAGTTATAACATAGAGTTTGATATTGTTTCTGAGATGCAGAAACAAAAAATCTCTTTATCATACTTTGACATCCTAAAGTGGTGCCCTGCTCAACGAGAGATAGTGCTGAAAGCTTTGGAAGAAGCTGCTAAATCAAAAGGGAAAACCAAGGTGGCACCCACTACAGACATGAACACAACTTTGCACAGAGGCAAGGTAGGTACCCACCATTTCTTTTAAGTTTGAGAATTTGTGGGAAGAATCTACATAATTTTCTGCTAGATTCAGGGGCTTTCGTAAATGTTATGCCATTTTCTGTATGCAAGAAATTGGGATTGAACCCTATCCAAACAAACAAGAAGGTCATCCAACTTGATAAAATAGAGGTTAATGTAATTGGAGAATTGAGAAATATACATGTGCAAGTAGGGGCTGACCCCAGGATTTTAACCAATATAGATATTCAAGTAGCAGACATTCCCGAGACTTATGGAATGCTGTTGAGCAGAGATTTGATGAAAAGTATAGGGGGATATCTCTCCCTCTACTTTTCACATATGTGGCTACCATGGAGGGGAGTGCCTACACAGATTAGGATTGAAAGTGAACCTCACCTCAAGCATGTCATCACTGAATATGATTGTCCCAATGAGGTAGCTTATTTTGAAACCGGGATAGGGGTTTACAAAAGAGAGGAAATTTTGACCTTTTCAGTTCTTGATTCTAAGGATTTCTCAATGCAAAATTTCCTTGACCCCATGATTAATGAAAATCAACAGGCATTAATCAGGAAGTTGCAACAGGATCAGCTGGTCTTGGGGGAAGATATCGATCTGTAGAGTCTTCTACTCCCTAATTGGTGCAAGGTGCATTACCAAAATCATTCTGAATTGACCTGCCAACCCTGCATCAGTATTTTAAATCATGTCTCCCAAACTCAACAAACTAGCCTAGGTCACATCGAGACCATTTCAGATCACTTCTCATTTGAGGCCAAAAATGCAATAATGTTAACTAGGGATAATATACCTTCAAAGGAAGTCCCTCCTCAAATTGAATTTACCTCGGTCACAATACCAAACCAACATAGTTACGGAGAACAACCCCAAGGTTTGTTTGATACCCATGCACTCAAAAGTATACCAAAACCCAAGGGATTAATCAAAGATACAAGTGACTGTCAGAAGGATAGCCACAGATTACCTGATATATCTAAGCAGGAATTGGAAATTACACCTGAGGAGCATGTTGAACACCCCTTCCCAATATTTGATGCAAAAGATCAAGTGGCCCCACCTATGGCACTTTTTATACAAACGCCCACAATAACCTCCAAAGGATCAACCCCAGCTCATGACCAGCTATGGACCCTCACGTTTGATGGATCCAAGTCCAAAACAGGCTGTGGTGTTGGGATTGAATTAACCAACCCGAGAGGGAAATTTTTTTTTGCTTCTTATAGGTTGCAGTTTAGATGCACTAACAACGTGGTAGAATGTGAAGGCTTAGCTCGGGGGCTAATGTTCACACATAAGAAGAAAGTTACTGCCTTGATGGTTAAAGGATATTCAAAAGTAGTTATTAAGAAAGTGCGCAGCCAATAAACATGTCACAATAAAAGGCTAGCAGCCTATAAAAATTGGGTATGGAACCTGATTGAGGACTATGATGCTTTAGGGATTAGTTTAATCCCTAGAGAAGAAAATCAAATAGCTGATTCATTAGTTGTTGCCGCAAGTAGCCTGGAACCCATGCAAGGCTCCACACTTAAGAGATTCTCAATAGAATTGATATCCACCCTGATTGTTCCTAATAACATCAGGAACTTTCAAGTTTTTGATGATGATCGACATATCCTTGCTTTTCTAGCAAGCTCAGATGTTTTTGAAGGGCAGATCATTGATGAGTCCAATAGGGATCAAGGAGATTGGAACCCTGAAGATTGTGATACAGAGGGGGTCCTCAATTTAAAAAGTAATAGCATTCCCAAGGGAATGGTGGCCTTAGAAATAATTTTTGCTTCAGACCCAAGGGCTTGGGATAAGATATTAGTTGAAGATAAAAGGGGTGAATATGAAACTATTAACCTGGCTGATTCTAGCCTAGAAAGAAATGTTTACATAGGGAAAGCCTACCCTAAAACAATTAGAAAAGATATACTGAGGGAACTAAAGAAATATGTTGCTTCAATAGCCTAGGGGTATGAAGATCTGAAGACATTTGATGCTTCTGTTATGACTCATACTATTCCTTTGAGGCTCGAAGCTAAACCATTTTGACAAAAACGTCTTGTCAATGCCCTGATCGAACCACTGATCTTTAAGGAAGTTCAGAAATTTCTTTCTGCAAGAATAATTTTCCCTGTACGACATTCAACATGGGTGGCTAACTTGGTTCCAGTCCGTAAGAAAAATGGGGAGATCAGGCTATGTGTAGATTTTAGGAATTTGAACAAAGCTTCAGAAAAGGACAACTACCCACTCCCCTCTCTAGATGAATTCTTACAAATTGTCAATGGATCTCAGATGATATCATTCCTGGATGATTATTCTGGATACAATCAGGTGATTTTTAATTATGAAGACAGAATGAAGATGACCTTCACTACTAAGTGGGGAACTTTTGCTTACAGAAGGATGCCATTTGGTCTGATAAACGTTGGAGCAACCTTTCAGCATGCCATGGATGTAGCATTCAAAGATTTGATTGGTAAATGCATCATCATTTACATGGATGACCTGACAGTATTTTCTAAAGATAGACTAAACCATGCTATAGACTTGGCTAAGGTTCTTGAAAGATGTATCTAGTATGGTGTCTCTTTGAATCCTAAAAAGTGCATATTCAGGGTTTTTGAAGGGAAACTTTTGGGACACATAATCTTAGAAAGAGGAATATCGATCGATCTAGACCGAGTTGAGTCCATTCTAAAGATAACTAGGCCAGGAAGCAAGAAGGAGACGAGATCTTTCTTTGGAAAGATCAACTTTGTGAGAAATTTTATCACAAGTTTTGCAGAAATTGTAAAGCCATTAAATGAAATGATGAAGAAAGATGCCAAAATAGAGTGGAGTGATGAGGAAAAGGCCACATTTTCTCAAGTCAAACAATCCATTTTGGAAGCGCTCATCCTCACCAACCCTGACTATTTGAAGCCATTTTATATTTATTCTTTCGCTTCTAAACACTCGTATGCAGCTGTCCTGACTCAACACGGAGAGGAGGGAGATGAGAGGCCAATTGCCTTCATGAGTTCTCCATTTAAGAATGCCGAAGTCAAATACCCACCTCTTGAAAAATAAGCTTTTGCGATGGTTAGAGCTATCAAGAAGTTTAGGCATTGCATCCTATGAAGTCAGATTATTGTTGTAGTTCCTGATGCAGTTGTGAAGTCTCTACTTACGCAGAGAGAGTTGGGAGAATGAAGGGGGAAATGGATAGCCATTTTAGAGGATTTCAATCTAGAGATTCTCCCTATGAAACTTGTCTGAGGTCTAGGCCTATCTAAATCCATAGCTGATGCTGGTGAGAACATTATTTGCCAGCAATACACAACACATTCCTTTTCCAATGACCCTTGGTATGTCGATATCATCTATTTCATGCTCAAAAATCAGTGCCTAGAGGGAATGAGTACAACTCAGAGGAGAGCGTTATATGCTCAAAGGAGGATTGCTATACAGGAATAATTTCGAGGGAGTGTACCTATGATGCCTTGATCGGCAAGATGCTAAGCATGTAATTATTGAATTTCATGGGAAACATGGCACAGGTCATGGGTCTACAAATTCGTTAGCACATAAGATCCTCAAATCTAGTTATTACTAGTTGTGTGTGTTCAAAGATGCCCATCTACATGTAAGAACATGTCACATATGCCAAATATTTGCATCAAAAGAATGCCATTCAGCCATGCCATTGCAGCCTATTTATGAGGTAAGGCCCTTTGCACAATGGGCACTGGATTTTATTGGGGTAATTAACCCAAATTCTTCTGCAGGACACAAGTTTATTTTGACTTCCACGGATTACTGCACAAGATGGATAGAGGCTATACCTTGCAAGAATAGCACAATGGAGGTAGTAATCAAGTTCCTCACCGAATGCATCACAACTAGGTTTAGAGTACCCTTTGCATTGGTATGTGACAATGGCTCTTCCTTTTCTTCTGCTAAGTTTATTTCATGGGCTTATGATCACAAAATTGTCTTAAAATATTCTTCAAACTATTACCCAGAAGGAAATGGAGTTGCAGAATCAACCAATAAGAATCTCTTAGGGGTAGTTAAAAAATTGTTAGAGAACAATCCTAGGGACTGGAATACCCAGTTAAGATTTGTGTTGTGGGCAGATAGGACTAGGATCAAGGCTACTTTAAAGATTTCACCATTTAAGCTAGTGTATGGCTAAGAGCCTGTGTTCCCTATTCACTTGCAAATACCTATCCTTGAGTTTATGAAGAAATTTTACTCTATTGATGATAGGATAGAAGTAAGATTAGCTGCCTTGTTGAAATTAGAAGAGCAGAGGGATACCGCCTTGCAGCAATTCTTTAGGCACCAGGTTGTTGTCAAACGTTGCTTTGACAAAAGAGCCAAAATCAAGGCTTCCAGAATATCAGACCTTACGTTGCTATGGGATAAAGCTAATGAAAAGAAGGGCAGTCACCAAAAATTTGATAAGCTCTAGTTAGGTCCCTATCAAATTGTTGAGATCCTAGGAGAGAATGTTTTTCGGCTGAGTAGCTTAATGGGAGAACCTGTTCCATTGCCTGTCAATGGGCAGTTTCTTAAACATTATCTTGGGTTGTAAAGTTTGTAATTTTTGTTGGGTTGTACATATGTGTAAATAATTATTTTCTTCTGTTTGTAAATAGTTTGTCTATTTTTCTATTTGTAAATAAGTTATGTCGTTTGTTTGCTTGTTCTTTCTTTCTTTCTTTTCGTTTCCTTTGTTGTTTTACTATCTGTCTTGTTTGGTTCCTTGGGGTTTCTCTATTCTTTCCATCTTGAAATGATGGGTTGTTATCTGAAGTATATTGGTTATTAGGAGAGAATTGGTTTAGATATTTTTAGGTTTTCTGATTGGATGATTTTGTCCTAAATTCATTGCTTTATGCCCATTGTCAATAAGAGTTGTGGAAAGTCTTGAAAGCAAGTTGCAAAGTAAACAATCTTCATTAACTACCTTTGAATCTGTCACAAATCAGCAAGATCATCTCCTTTTGTAATGGTATATTTGTCCTAGGGCGATAGTGTTGTAAGATTTGAGTGAAAAATCTGATTCCCCAGATGCTATTATGAGGTCCATGGTAGTTTTCAACCCAGAACATATGTCAGACATATGACATATTGAGAAAAAATTGAATGAAATATCTAAAACTCCAAGAGAAAAGAAAGAAAAGAGAATTAGCTAAAAGAAAAGAAGACTCAATATGAATGGGTGATTCCAGTATCTCTATCGGGGCTATGGACGCCTGACTGGCAGTAGAGCAATGTTGTGAGAAAACTAGAGGTATCTCCGTCAGGGCTATGGACGCCTGACTGGCAGCAGAGCAATGCCCAGAATATCATTGCACAACAGCTAAAGGGAATCAACTGATGTAGTTCAAATCCTGCACATTGTTGATCAAAAGATGAGGAAAACTTTAGAAAAGGATGATGCACCATAAGCACACACATAGATTTAGGGATACCCAGTGTTGATTTGTATTTGAGATTCTAGCTTAGCCTTGGTTGTTAAAACTAACCCAATTGGAGTTGTGATGTTCATAAACTAGGAGTGGTAGCTGAATCCTTCAGTTTCTTGAAAATGGTTAAACCATTTTCCCAGCCAAGTCGCCATTTGTTATGCCTTGCATAACCACCCCATTTTATTCTAGAACAAAATGGGTCCCCCTTTTTCTTTTGTTTTCTTCACCTTTGGTTGTTTGTTTGGGTCCTAGGAGTTCTTTTGTTTTCCTCCAAGGTCTGTCTTTTGTTCTATCAGATTTTGGTTCTGCCTTAGGTAGAGTTGGGTTTCCTTTTGTTAAAAATTGAGAGAAATGATAAAAATGATATATTTTATATGCTTTTGAGGACTAATGGAGGCATTTTTTTGCAGGGTTAAATCATACCTCTGATGCATTTCTCAAAGGAGTCAGTTGGAAAGCATACTTCAATCAGATCTGGCACAAAACTCTTTACGAAAGAAAGTCGCTGAGACCAGCTAGATGTCTTGCCGACTGGCTATTGTGTTATATTCTTTTGAAATCCTCAGGTCACCGAGACAGTTCGGTCGCCATGACTTTCATATCTCTCTCCGACCGAAGGGTCTCACCGACAGTTGTTCACACGGCCGGCGTCGGGGAGAATGGTTTACCCTCGGTGTGAGGTCTTGCCGACCAAAGGTGGTATCTCCGATAGGGAGTGGCTTCGGGGTAATTTCCCACCAAATGATCGTGGTCTCGCCGAAGGTTTGTGCCTTCGGTGTGATGTCTTCCTGACTAGGGGAGTCTTTCCAAAGCGAAATGGTCTGAGCTCACCGAAAGGAGGTGTCATAGGTGTAACTCCTAGCTGAGGGGTTTGAGTTCAGCATAACATCTTTCCGACCCGTTGATGTCTCACAGAAAGATTTTGGGTTCAGCATACGATCTGGCTGACAAGTGGAGATCTCACCAAAAGAGGTTGGCGTCATGGAAAAGTTTGAGTTTGGGGTAATGTCTTCCTAACACAGAGAAAGTCTTGCCGAAAGAATAGTGGCTTCGGTGTGATGTCTCAACGACTGAAGGTTTAGGGTTTTGGGTTTAGGGTTTAGGGTTTAGAGTTTAGGGTGAAGGATCGGCTTGGTGAACAATGGTGTCGTTCGTAAAGAGATCTAAGAGGATAAATCTGATGTTGTCTCTCAAGGGGATCAACTTGCAGAAAGATCTAGAGTAGGAAGAAATCTGAAAGGAAAAAAAGGCCATGAGTCTCAGTGACAACTATGATGTCTATTGGCAAAGGTAGATCGACATTAATGATAGGGATTCAGAACATTCAAAGCAGCTTTGTAAGGAAGTTCGAAGGTGGACATGGAGGCCAGAAGTTAATGCAATGGTTCCAAAAGATCTGAGGGCTGACCCTTCTGTAACCAACTGATATTTTTGTAAACCCTAAAATAGGGGCTAGCACATTCTTTTTAGCACGTTCTGTATATATGGCACTTTTTGCCTTTTTGTAAAAAAAAAAACTGTTTTAGAGTAGAAGGCAAGTAGAAGTAGAACACAGGGATATAGATTTTAAATGGTAGGAATTTTTTGAAAGGTAGAGGAGACAGAACTGCATCCTGTTTCTTTCTAATGGGATCTTTTTTTTTTCTTCTTAGTTAGGATAAGAAGGTAGAGAAACTCAACAGTAGAAGGCAGTGATGTATTTTCAAGTTTTCTTAGTGTAGATGGAGATGATTTGAAGACATGGATTTTCTATACACTGGTGATTGTGCCAGATTTGTAAATGTTGTTTACCTATTTCACCAACAGTAGAAGCAACCAGATTTAAATCTACTTCATATTATGCTTTAGAATGGTAGTTATCTTGGGTTAATCATCTAATTTGAAAAGCTTTCAAGGAATGAAATTTTATTTTATGTTTTGCTTAAATGGTGATTTACAATCTGTTGTTGAAGTTAGCACTGTGAATGAATGAAACTGTGTGTTAATCACAAGTTAATTTTTTTCTCCAGTTTTAGTTAGGAATTATTTGAAAGGTAACAAGTCTGGTTTAGTTGGATGAATTATCATTCTCTTTAGATCCAAAGCTTTGATCTATCTTTTTGTGTTTCTTTAAAAACCTCAGTTAAAGTAGGTTTAAGTTTATGTTTGATCTTAGAACAATCCAGAAGCTCAACACTAGTAGGCCCCTTGAACATTATAGTTCACATCAACCATTGAGTGAAATCAGCACAGTCGAGAACCGATTACCAAGACCTTGGGAGTTAGATATCCATGTGTTATTCTTTCTCTTTCAAGAGATCAGAATAGTAATATTCCGCTTACTATTTTTGTGCTTGTTTGACCATCAACAAGTGTCCTGGAATAGATATAGTGTCTCGGGCCTTTTTCTAGAAATGTTCTAGGTGTCCATTTTGTCTGAAAAGTGCCTTAGAACAAATCTAGTTATGTTGATTGGTTATTTTAGGACATATTTTATGTAATTTTTATCTCTTAGGTACCTCCTCGAGCCAGACAACATCTCGGTAGGAAGAAATTTTGCTTCCTTCGAGAGTCAGTGACTCAGCTTCCAGAGGAGTACATTCAATTACTATGGGAGGTTGGTCTGTTTTGGGTGTACCTAATTATGCCACCTATGAGGTACCATGATCATATGCTACTAGCCTTAGTAGAGAGATGAGATGTGAGTACTTGTACTTTTCATCTTCCCACGAGGGAGATGACTTTCACACTAGAGGATGCTCACCGCATCTTACACATCCCCATTCATGGTGAGCATGTGCAACTAGTTACTGATAGATCATTCACATAGATGAGAGATGATATATGTTATTGTGTAGAATGGCCTATGTGATGCTCGAGAATCGGACCATGTGTGGAGCTTAAATGGCTCCTAAATGAGCAGTCACCACCCTTGCAATGGATTATTATCATTACAATGGCACTTACATTAGTTCCAGATGGTTGAGGGGTACACTTAAATGGTGGCTTAGTGCATACTATCAGAGAGATCGAGGAGAAGTGGACTATTTATGCGTGGGGTCGCAACATTCTCACACATTTATATTATGATCTTAGTCACTTTTCATTTCAAGAGCTCTAGAGCATCGTATGTTATACTCTTCTACAGATATGGTGCTTTGAGCACATTACATGTACCAAGCCCACTGGATTCCCTCTTACAATGGATGTAGGTGAGCTGAGGGTTTTCAACTACCCAATTAGATGGCCTTGGTAGGAGGGATATTTATTATACTGGAGGATTAGTTTTGACCAGATAGATGAGGATGATATCTACTAGAGGCCCTATCAATGGATACCACAATGGGCAAATCACTGACACAAGATGCACAAACTATAGATGGATCACTTTATACTGGGCCGACATGACTAAGTGGTCAAACCATTTTATTATGATAGGGTGATTAGATAGTTTGGGCATACCTAGGTAGCTCCATGTTCTAGACCATCATTTTGATAATCAACATGTAGCACCACTGTTCCCAGGGATGACCGTTATCTCTCAAGGGATGATGTATACTTTAGTGACTCAAATGATGAGGACCTTGATTTTCCCCAAGACTCTGAGGTCAATGATATAGATACCACTTAGGCCTATGTGGAGTGGTGGACTACAGCTATGCCATCACTTGTGTTTCCTTTACATCACCCTATGGGCTTTGCCAGACCTATTCTAGGTCATGAAGGGGACATAGATGACAATCACATAGATGCAACCACAAATGATGATGCTACCACACCCGATATCTTTGTAGGTGCAGATGAGGAGGAGAAAGATAAGGACTATGAGGAGGAGGAGGAGGAGTTTGATGAAGGTGATGATGATGCCAAGCCCATGAGTGAGGAAACTACTGAGATAGAGGAGGATCTAACAACTTTTGATAGTGTGGTGATACCTCTTATCAAATCAGCCAGACCACTTGCCATCGTTAGGTTAGATTTCCATACACACGAGTGCGGGGAGGCTAGTGATAGTAGACTAGCCACATCATTAGCACAAGGAGGGACCACCATCATATGGGCATACCCTGATTGGAAAACTGGTGATCCAAGTGATATTTGGATGATTTATGTTATTTTTCTATGTATATATCTTTTATGCACTTGCTTTATATATATTATTTCAATGGTTACTAATGTTCATTATGATTTCTATTTTGTAGGATCTACGCGAGAGTGGCACGATCTTTATCAAAAAGTGGCCACAATACTAGTGCCTCCATTATGTCTTGAGGATGATGTCTTTGAGGTGTATGTTCCCCCACCCTCAATGGATTCACATGTAGATCTTTTTGAGCCTATGGTGAGATTGGGTATAGCCTATGAGAGGGCCACTAGTCGTGCATATGAGCTCCATGCATAGCTTACAACAATTTTAGCTTCTCTAGGTAGTATCGACAATAGGGTGGAGAGTGACCTATGGGTAGAGGTCTCAAGGCTACAGGAGGAGGTTGCGAGGATATAGGTAGATAAGGACCGCATAGATCAAGAGTATGTTGAGGCTCTCGTGCGGGAGGGTAGGGCATAAGGGATGCTAGATATTCTACATAGAAGCTTATTAGATCATGATCTCACACTATTGTCTCACGACGATCGCAGAGGTCACCGGCCTGAGAGGGGTCAAGAATTCATAGACCTTACTAGCATTGTACTCACTAATGCATATGTACCCAAAATTTTGATGACTATCTATATATATATGAGCATTTTGGTTTATGATGTTGTGTTGAATTAAATGTCAATGCAATTTATCAAATATCCTTTTGCAAGAATATTTAATAAATGTCTCCATGATTTAATGTTTTATGTGATCTAATTAAACCATTCATATTTTATGTTAGATACTACATTTTGATTAAGAGATGCTATGTTAATGTAAATAAACTTATGATTTAATGTTATTAAATTCATATAAGGATTTAAAATTAACATAGCACACTAAGTTTTGAATAGTATGGTAACTAAAGTAATTAAACAAAATATTTGATTAATTACCCTAGAATCTAAGATACACACATGTTATTATGTATCAAAGAAGAAAGTAATGTGAGATAAAATAGAACCTATCTACTTCACCTAACAACATTATTGTAACCTACCATTTGAAACAAGAACTGTTAGATGTAATACCGACAAAGATGTGTGGAATTTATAGGGTCTTTTAGAGATGTACCATCCATTACAATTAATGTGTAAGCTCCTGATCCATTTTTTCCTTTAATAATGTAAGGGCCTAAATAGTTAAGGCTAAATTTTCCTTTTTCATTTAGGAGAGCATTGAAATTTCATTGGTTTTCATATAACACTAGATCGCCTTGATTGAATTCATAAGGGATAACATTATCATTGTAACCACGTTGCATTCTTTTAGAGTAAGCTTGTAGGTGTTTAGGAGCATTAATACATTGTTCATCAAGCATTTCAAGCTAATGTAAAGGTTTTTCTTTGTAGATATTATCATCAATTATTCCTTTAAGAGAAATTCTTAAGGAAGGAATTTCTAACTCTAAAGGAATTATTGCTTCAGCACCATAGACCAAGTTATATTGATTATTTCTAGTGGATGTTATAATGCTCATATGATAAGCCCATAATGCATAGGTTAATTGTGTATGCCAATATTTGTTGTGTTTTATTACTATCTTTTACCAAATTTGTTCAATAGTATTATTAGTTGATTTTGCTTGTATGTTTGATTGTGGATAGTATGGTGTTGAAAAATGATGTTTAATGTTGAATATTTCTAAGAATTTCTTGACATCATTGTTTTTGAATGGAGTTCCATTATCTAAAACCAATTAGGAAGGGAGACTAAAGCGAGCAATGATGTGCTCCAAAAGGAAATGACATATTGCATGAGTAGTTGTGGAATGAAGAGGGATAGCTTCTACCCACTTCATGAAGTAAGCAGTTGCAGTAATGATAAAAGTATGTCTGACGAAAGAAGGCGGTGATATTTTCCCAATAATGTCCAAGCCCCAAACTAAGAATGTCCAAATAGGAAGATGAGCACAAAGTTCAGAGGCAGGGGCATGAATCAAATTGTTATGTTCCTGACATTAATGACACTTCTTCACGTACTCAAAATAATTGTGTTCCATGTGTCTCCAATAATAGCCTATGTGAATTAATTTTTGAACTAGGGATCTTCGTCTGAAATGACCCCCACAAGAACCTACATGCCCTTGTTCAAGTGCTATAGGGATTTCAAATTGCATAAGGCATTGGAGGAAAAATCCATTAAATGATCTTCTATAGAGAATGTCCACTAAGATTATATATTTGGATGCAAGCTTTCACATACAGGCTTGAGTGTTCTTAGTTGTAGACCTTTAGGAAAGGTACCATCTTTTAGGCATTTGAATATAGGTGTAAACCATTCACTAGAACCATCAATGTCAGTTGATAACACTTCTTTACTCTCCTCTTCTATCGATGGTTTTGGTATCAGTTGAAGTCAACTAGAGGATCATTGGGAGACACAAGAGAATTAACACTTTCCATTGCATTTGCATGCCTATTATCCTTTTGTGGGATGTTGTCTATTGTGTAAGATTCAAACTTGTTTAATAATATCATTGTAAGATCTTTGTATTAGACAAGTTTATCATGCTTCGCTTGATACACACCATTGTTTAACAATTAAGAGTGAATCCCAAAATATAGAAATGTGTTTGACTTTTAATGCTAATGCGGCATGTATGCTAGCTATTAGAGACTCATATTCTACAGTGTTATTGGTACATAGGAATTTTAGATGGAAAGATAAGGGAATGGGATTTTTTGAAGGAGGAATTAAGATAACTCCTTCCCCTGAGCCTATTCTACACTTAGACCCATTGAAGTATAATTCCCATGTTTATTTTTCTTCTTGTATAGTCAACATATTTTCATCTGGGAATGATTCTATGTTGGGCAATGCTAGAGGAGAAGGAGCATCAACTAATTGGTTGGTTAAGGCTTTTCCTTTAATTTATTTTTATGAAACAAACTTAAGGTCAAACTCAGTTAACAACATAACCCACTTAGCTAAGCATCCTGACAAATCTATTTTGGTAAAGAGATGTTTTAAAGGATCAAACTTTGTCATAACATGGATTTTGACATTCAGTAACTAATGTTTCAGTTTACAAGTAGCGAACACAAGAGCCAAACATTGTTTTTCTATTGTTGTGTATTGTGTTTCATAGTCAATCAAAGTTCAGATGATGTAATAAATAGGATGTTCCTTACCATTGTCATCTTGTTGAGCCAACAATGCTACTAGAGCATGGGTTGATGTTGCTATATAGAGGATAAATGGCTTGTTTTGCATAGTGGGTTGTAAAACGGTTGGAGTAACAAAATAATATTTCAAACTCTCAAATTCCTATTTACAATCCTCATTCCAATTAAACTAAACATATTTCTTAAGGAGTTGTGTGAATGGTAATTTTTGATCCACCAAGGAATCCATGAAATGATGTATAGCCTGAATCCATCCTTGTAATGTATGCAATTGAGATATGTTTCTAGGAGGTGGCATGTTGACTATAGTATCAATTTTCTTTGTGTCCACCATAATGACTCTATGAAATATGATAGAACCTAAAAGCTTTCTACTATATACACCAAAGACACACTTCTTTAGGTTCAATCTCATGTTATATTTTCACATTCGCTCAAAGATTTTATAAAGAATATTTACATGGTCTTGTCAAGTTAAGGATTTTGCTAGAATTTCATCAATATAATCTTCCAAGATCTGTGTATGTAGTCATGAAATATCATTGTCATTTCTTGTTGATATGTTGCGCCTTCATTTTTCAATCCAAAAGGCATGACTGCCAAAAAAAAAATTTCCCAAACAGTGGTGAATGTTGTCTTGTATTGGCCCTGAGGGTTGATAAAGATTTGATTATATTCAAAAAATCCATCCATGAATGACAACAAAGCATGTCCTGCAATCGATTCCACTATAATATCAATATTAGGAAGGGGGAAGTCATCCTTTAAGGATGCTTTATTCAAGTCTCTAAAATTTGTACACATCCTAATATGATTTTTAGGTTTCATGACTACGACAATATTTGATATCCATGGACAATAATCAATAGGTCAGATGAAGCTTCCATCAAGAAGTTTCTCAATTTTGGCTTTGACCAATAGGGCTATTTTAGGATTCATTTTTCATATTTTCTGTCACACTAGTTTAGCGCCTTCTGCAAGGACTATGTTATGTGTTACAATCTTAGCATCAATTCCCGGCATGTCTGAATTATTTCAAACAAATAGTTCAAGAAAGTCATGAAGTAAGGTTGCATGATCTTCTTGTTCATCTTCATCAAGAAATTTCCCTACAATTATTTTATCCTCATTGTTGATATCCATTGGTATGTTGATTGTATCTCCCAAAATAATTGCTTATGGTTTAGATATCTTAGGATCATATTCCTCTTTGTCTTTGATGTTTTCATTGTTTCCATTGTTTTCATCAACTTGTTGAGTATTAACCAATGCACATGTGACCCATTTCCTTGTGGGAGGGGTGAATGGTTTATCATAGACTCCTATCATTTCTTTTAAAGCTTCATCATCCTCAAAGTACTCAAGAGATACACCAAAATTCATGTCGAGTAATTCAGGATGCTTCAAGGTGAGAGTTGGCTTGCTAGAATTACATATGATAGTGTTGATGTTGAATGAAGATTGCTTTGTTGCTTGTGTTATCTTAGAAGGGAAATATCCCAAACCACTTTTTGTTTCTTGTGTGTTAGGCTCAATAGGGATATGGATTCCTTGCTCTTTCTTTCCACATCCTTTTTTGTTATACCCAAGTTGTTTCATAAGCTCATAACCTCTCTCATAAATTCTTTCCATTTCTTTCAGGTTTGGTGGTTGTTGATAATCTATCTCACCAAAACTTGTCATGTAGCTTGTGTCTTCTTCCAAAGTAGCTAGATGAGGTAGATGGTTGTGAATTTAATTGCATTGACAATACCATTGGTTTCTTTTTATTTTCATTGTCTTTTGTTGTTATCTTTTATTCTCCCATGAATGTCGATGTGAAATCCAAGGATCCCCAATTGTCTTCCAATAACTTAGTAAGTTCATCAATGTCAGTTTCTTGTTCTTTTTATTCTTCTGATGTAGTTTGTGGTGTAGAAGATTTTAATGCTTCCAAAGGATTTTGTCCATCTCTTTTAGCCCTCAAACAACTTTCAGGCTCGAGATCAACTTTTAGTGTGTAAACTTTGTTGTTATAGACATATTTCATGATCTGATGTAGAGTGGAAGGCACACCATTCATCTCATGAATCCATAGTCTCCCTAAAAGGGGATTATAAGAAATATCATTAGGCATAACATGGAATGGAGTTTGTAATGTGAATTCCCCAATTCTGATAGGTAATGTAATAACTTTGAGTGGTTGTTTTCCTATGTTGTCAAATCCTCTAATAGATAAAGAATCGGGTTTAATATTGCTTTTACTCATCCTATCTTTTCACAAGGCTCATACTACACACATTCAGGGTTGAACCAGTGTCAATAATAGTTTGTTTTATCACAACTTGAACAATGTGGGCTATTATGTTGAAAGCTTCATACTTCTTCTGAATTTCCAAGGGAGGTAACTCATTCTAGTGAAAGACTATGCCTAGATTCATTTCGTTCATATGTTGGATTAGTGTTGCTACATCATTTGAATTATTGTTAGAAGGAACCATTACTTGTTGCAATGCCTGAAGTATTCCATGATAACTAGGGGATACTTGAAGTAACTCCCATGCATAAATCTTAGCAGGAGTGTTCTTAAGGTGTTCAACAAGGTTATATTCCTTTCCATTGTTTGTTAGTAAACGAGAAGCACTAGGAAAAATAGGATTAGGCAATGGTAATGAAATAGAAGGTTGTTGTTTTTGTTTCCTATTATTTCTTGTATGGTAGGTATGTAAAATGGTGTTATAATTCTTTAGTTGTGAAGCATTACCATCATTAGATGAAGTCTTATCTTTTGGTGGTTTAAGGATGAGCACAAGCTTGTTTTGACCTTGTGGTTTTTGTGAGGGAGGATAAATTATGAGTTGAGGTGTGATGGTATTAATGTATTTGTATTTTTGTTTTTCATTACAAGCCTTAGTGGATGAACCTTGTGAGATGAAGTCCTCAAGGGCTTCATCTAACATGTCAAAGTCATCGCTACTAAAAGGCTTGGACGGTAGGTCAAACTTTAAAAGAAAGTTTGTCATCGTTTTACTTTCTCTACAAGTCTCATTTGATGATTTTGTTGTTTTGATTTTTTTCTAATGAATTCCAAATGTAATTGAACATTTCTATTGATGCAAAATGCTAAAAATGTAAAATTATAATGTTGTCTATAATTGAAATATGCAAGAAATTATTTTTCCTGATGTTGCTAAATCTATCTAAATAAACAAGAAATTGCATGCAAGAACAATTTGTTTCAGACTAACACTTTTCAGATTTCAGAGGAGAGGCAAAAATGTTTATTAGTAACCAAAAATGTAACCCAAAAAAAATTCTATCAAAAGTTGTACAGGGACTCATTCGCCACTGAAGGCGAATGGGTCATGGTGCAAGTACTTACAGAGATCATAAAGGCACCTAAAACACCAGAACATGCCCAAAATTCTTGCAGATTAGGGTATCTAGGGACTCATTCACCACTAAAGGAAAATGGGTCCTAGTTTTAGGGTTTTTTGAGTTTGATTTCATTTTTTCTAAGTTTTCTCTGTGTATAATATTTCTTAGATCTATAACAGTGAATGTTGTAATAGATTTTCCAGGTATAAGGTCTCTAAATGCAAGTTTTTCTATGATTAAATGATGACTAAAATTAGGAAATCTATGATGCAATTTGAATTTAAATGTTTGAATGATGATCTCAATGTGAACAAAATTGAAAACTAAATGAAATTTAAACACTTTAAAAAAAAATTAATGAATATAAGCAATGCAAACATGCAATTTAATCATATATGCAATGTTTACTAATGCAAAGCAAAGAAACCCTAAAATGTAATGCAAACCTAATGCAAGCTAGGAGTTTATGATTGAATTTCACTCCAAATTAGAAACTAAGATGATCAAAAAGGGTTTGGGTTCACCAAAATGAAACATAGAAAAAGGGAGGGAGAAGAGAAGAATGTCCTAAACCCACCTTTTTCTATATGGGGTGTTTCTTTCAAAAGATGAGACCCAAGAATTTTGAAACAACTATCAACCCAAGAGGTGAATTGAATCAAGATTGAGGGATATTGCACTCTTTCCTTTATGCAAGGATAGGGTGGTGAGCTAGATCTCAATTTGAGGGAGAAAGAATTAGGCTAATGAACAAACCCTAATCCTAGATCTAACACACAAAATGCATAAATTGAACACAAAATATAAAGAAACTGCAACTTTTCTGAAGGAACAAGAAGGAAAGGAAGCTGTGCACCTAGTAAAATATAACTTTTCTGTGTTGCTAATAGGGACTCATTCACCACCAAAGGCGAATGGGTCCCAGTAGGCCTTTTCAAGGTGCTCTGAACTAGAAATAGAAGCTTGAAATGTCTGGAATCTGAGGCCTATCAACCCTCAACAGGGACTCATTCGCCCTTAAAGGAGAATGGATCCTACTATGGCTTCTTGGAAATCTCTGAATTTGGGTTGTAACTTCTAGGTCTTCTCTTCTCCTTTGCACTTTGATATTCCTATTTCCGAATTTGGATATAACCTACAAAACAAATTTGATATCTTGTTGGTGGATAGGGGTTTGCCTTAGTCAAACCCCTTGTTGGTAATTAAACCTTGGACGATGAATAAAAACCTGAAACATGTAATTGTGTGTGCAATCTCAATATTAAGTGTGTCTAAGACTAAGATCCAAGAGAATGTAAAGGAAATTTTATCCAATTATGTTAGGATAAAACCCTTGAATGCAATATGAACAATGTAAATGTCTCACTGAAGAGGATTTCTAATCCCTCTAATGAATCAAAAATCTGAAAATACCTCTTGTAGGTTGCAAATAGGATGGTTATAGAAGATGGAATCACTTAGGAAACAAGTCCTTGGGCTTGGTTGTATGACTTGTGCATCTAACAACACCTAGAATCCCTCATGATTCTCCATAGGCATCTATCATCACCCTTCACTAATGCTTTATCTTGAACACAAAATGAGCTTGAAGATCTTGAAAGGTTGCTCCAAACTTCACTTTTTCTTGAATGCTTTGTCTCATGAAATTTCTTTGTCTCTTGCTTGCTTGTAATCTTGCTCTAGTTTTCTGCCTTATATTTCTTAGGTGAAATTATATCAAATAACCTTGTATTTATTCTAAATTAGAGATTTAACCCCGAAATTCAAATAATTCAGGCCAACCTTAGATCTAGAAATGAAATTATTTAAAATCCCACCAAGATGAAATTCAAAAGAGGGTGTTAAGGGAGGACCCATTCATCACCTTGGTCAAATGTGTCCTAGCACACTTTCTAGGACCAAGCTCCAGGGAGTGAAAAGAGGATCAAAAACCTAGTTGAAATATGCAAAGAAAGTGGGGTCCTATTAAGGGAAGACCCATTCACCCTTAGTGGTGAATGGGTCCTAGCACACTTTCCAAGACCTAAAATTTTCCACATTCAAGGTTACATCATTTAATTTTTGGGTGTCAAGATTGATCTTCAAGAGTTGCAATTTAGAGGGCTTCAATTTGAATTAAAAGGGGAAATTAAGTCTAATCAACCACCATTAATTAATACCATCCTAGATAGATGCAAAATTTTGTTTAAACACTTTATAAAACCATAAATAGGGCATGATTTAAGTACAAGAGGGGTCCATTAGGCTTAATAGATGAATAGACCTTAGAAAAGTGTGAAAATGCCTTACAACACTTTATAACACTCTTGTAAAAGGTAAAATTTAAATGTATTTTAATTAAATTATGACCCTAGGGTATGTGCAGGATCATGATGGACCAAAAAGTGGCAATATTATGGGTATTTGTAGGGTATATGGCTGATGACTTTTTTTTTACCCAAAATTGATGAAATGAAAAGGGTTTTTAGAGGAGATTCTCAACTTTCCACCAATATAACTTATTATTTAATTTGAATTTAATAAATAATTATTATTCATTTTCTATTAGAATTATGACTAAAGTCTTGATCGATAAGGTCGATTGAAAAACATCTATAACTTTCAAAAATATCACATTTTTTTGAATCTGAAACATGCATCACATTCTATGCTTCATATAATATAGGATTAAAAAAGAAAATTAAATTTCATGAAGTTTTGACCAAGTTAAGGTGGTCAGACATACGAGTTTTTATAATTTTTTAAAATTTGTAATAAAAAATTCATAATTAATTATTTACTTGGAAAAAATTACAAAAAAATATGCATCACATCCGTACATGAGTCCTCTACTTATATATAAAATCTTATAAAAAAATATTATCATTTTATTATGGTTAGGGTGGAGAGGACACCTACTTACGATTTTTTCCCTGAAATTTAAGTACTACTACATTGAAATTTCAAATTTTCCCCAAATAAATTTTATTTATTTTAAAATAAAACCTAGTATTTTAGAAACTACATTCAATTTTCTATAGATTCTATTCCTACATATTTTTGAAATAATATAGACAACTTATTCAAATTTTTACGTCAAGTTGCCTAACACTGATTTTTCTAAATTTTTTGCCACTTAAGGGCCTGTTTTTTCCATGATGATCCTGTACATGCCCCCTAGAAAGGTGTGAATGTGTACAACACCTTACAACACCACTCCAAAGAATAATTAACTTAATTATGTGTCAATTATTTCAAATAATGTGTGAAAAAGGATTACTTTTTTTGACACTACAGTAATGTTTATGTAGTGTCTAGAGTGTAAATTGATAAGTCTAGTTCATCATAGTTAAAATGAGATATATGGATAAATATGTGGGTTTACATCATCCCTATTACCTTAATTCCTTATCTCACAACCAATTTATTATTACTAGGTACTTCCATTATAACTTTAAACATATAGACATTTAAGCATGAACTATATAGTTTAACTTTCATTAACATATTGAACTTGTAAATTTATCTTAAATATTAATATTCTAATGTGGGTATGTGTAGGATCATGATGGGCGAAAAAGTGGCAATATGATGGGTATGTGTAGGGTATGTGGCTGACAACTTTTTTTTTACCCAAAATTGATGAAATGAAAAGGGGTTTTAAAGGAGATTCTTAGCTTTCCACCAATATAAATTATGGTTTACTTTGAATTTAATAAATAATTATTATTCATTTTCTATTTGAATTACGACTAAAGTCCTCATTGATAGGATGATTGAAAAACATCTATAGCTTTCAAAAAGTATCACATTTTTTGAATTTGAAACATGCATCCCATTCTATGCTTCACATACTATAAGATTAAAAATAAATAAAAATTCATGAAGTTTTGAACATGTTAAGGTGGTCAGACATACGAGTTTTTATATTTTTAAAAAAATTTAATAAAAAATTTATAATTAATTATTTACTTGGAAAAAAATTATAAAAAAAATGCATCACATCGAGACATGAGTCCTCTACTTATATCTAAAATATTATAAAAAAATATTATCATTTTATTGTGGTTAGGGTGGTTAGGCAGACACCTTATTTTTTCCCTGAATTTTAAGTACTACTGCATTGAAATTTCAAATTTTCAACAAATAGATTTTTGTTTTTAAATAAACCTAGTAGTTTAGAAACTACATTCAATTTGCTACGGATTCTATTCTTACATATTTTTGAAATAATATAGATAACTTATTCAAATTTTTACGTCAAGTTGCCTAACTCTTATTTTTCTAAATTTTTTGCCACTTAAGGGCCTATTTTTTCCATGATGATCCTGCACATACCTATGTATCACAATTTTATATGACCTCCTAGTTATGATTAGATATATTATGAATTACTCTATGAACATTATTAGTTCTAAATTACTTTTCATAAATATTATTATTATTCTCAATTTAGATTTATTCACATTGCAATTTAGTCTTATGTTAACACTACTTTCCTTATGTCACTACACCATTCATCATGTAAAAAAGGATCTCAACCTAAGGAAATTTAAATTCATCTCTATATAAATAGATTATTTTGATGGTCCATTTAAAAATAAGACCAAATAAATAAACTTTCCACTTTAAAGGATTTTTTATGTTGGTAAAAATTAAACTCTCTAGTATTTAAATATTATATAATGAAAAGGATTTGACATAATTGATGAAGACACTATTGAATGTATATATATATAATAAAAATTAATAATATTAAACCACCTCTATTCCAAAGCAAGCATATAGTTTCATTTGTATAATATTAATCATAAAGGTTCTTGGTGTAATTTATGTGCATTAAAGTAATAAAGATTCTCATTATGAATTAGAACAAGGAAATTGTGTCATAGAGTTCATTTATAGAAAGTAAAAGTATTAATTTTATTAAAACTTATGGTAGTGTAAATGTAAATAATCATACAATGATATTGGCATTTCCTTGGGCTACCATGATATATACATCTAACCTCTTATACCAATAAAACTTTTCTAAACCTATGAATTGAGGTTAGATTATAAACTTAGCATCAATACTAGGAAAATAAAAATACTAACTATAGGAATTAAAACTCAAGGAATCCTAGATTATAAATGATAATGCATAATCTTAGACATAAGAAATGTCCAATGATAGACAAATGAAGTTATAATAAATTAAACTTATTTAAGAGATATAATCATTGCATTTAGATCAATAAAATGAAACTCGTGAGGATAATGTATTTTTGACATGAATAGTCCATGTGGTTGTCATTTTATGGTACTACTAGTGCATATTATATTAAAATGGCCATCTTTGGATTTATAAATAAACATCAAGTTGTTCAATAGCATGTAAGGAAGGGACTATCATATAAATTCGTATTGATGTACTATTAAACATTTTAAATAACCTCAACTATGTTTAGTTTATCTTATACCCTATGGCTCACTATATTACTGTTTGGGTGTGTAATTGTGCTTTATTCATATTGTTATTGTTTCATTGGAAAAGGAGATCCTAGGTCTAATAGGTAGATCACTAAAATCAAACCTTTTAAAAAAACATGTGGGAATCTAAAACAAAAAGATATAAGATTGAATTGCAACCTAAAAGGTGAATCAATCAACCATGAATCTAGATTCTTTTGTTGATCGATGGATTTGATGGATTAGAAAAATGATATAATGATGTAACCATGCAAACTATGAAAATGCAAAGTTCTATTATGAATTATTACAAACTAAAAACATACATACAAAATTAGAATATGGAAATGTAGAAGGTAGACACAAAAGAACGTGGAGTTTAAATTTGGGTTGAATCTAATTGGTCTACGACACAAGTGTTGAAGAATCAAAATATTGAGAGGGGGTGAATCAATATTCTATTAAACCATTCAAAAATTATCCATACAATTACCAAAGTACATTCAATTGATATAAGAAAAGAAAGCATAAAAAATCACATAACACATGAACACCATGATTTTTACCTGGAAAAACCAAAATAGGAAAAACCATAGTGAGTGTTATCTCACAATATATTATATCTCGATATAGTATATTACATAAATTCTCACTATAGGTGGACTCACTGTCTAGTAGACTAACCTCCCAAATAAAATAAGATAGAAGATAGAAGAGATGGCTTACAAACTATTGAACTATTATAATTATATTCTAGATTATAGTTCCAATGAAGTACAAAATCAATCTTTGCATTGATTTGGATCAATGCTCTGCTCTTCTCTGAATTCGCACAATTCACACAACTCTGATCACATCCATGTTACATACATGTAGGTGGAAAGCCATACATGTCATCTATCACTCAAAAGTCATGCACATCCTCTTAAAATGCCGAAATCAATCTCCTATATATTTCCATTGAAAAAATGGACATGATACGAAATACTATAGGTAATAAGTCTATGGCTCCTAATCAAAATTTGCAAATCTTTACCAATCCTATGCCTAATCATAATATCTCCTTTGTCAAAGCTAGTGAAACAAAGAATGATGTGATGAAAGTTGACATAGTCAATGAAAACATGAATACCCACCTTGCAGATAGTGTGATTATATTTATTGATGCTAAACCTCGTAAGGGTTTAACTAAAATGCCACTTGATATTACTTTCTTACAACAAGATATACTCAAACATGCACTCGATGGTCCTCTTTACATAGCTAGAAGAATCAATGAAAATCCTACTAATGGGATATTAAAATTGATCCTATCTACGTAGAGAATGTGATCACTAAAAAATTCTTATTTGTGCACGAGATTTATCAAGATACATATGAAAAACAAAAAGCATGGATCAAAATGCATAATGGTTTTGCATTCCCTATGATTGGCTCAATAAATATCCTTCTAAAGGTTGGACCGAAATAATTAAATGTCTCATTCACCATCATCCTATCATTGAACCAATTTAATGTGAAGTTATGCTATCCATGGCTTCGCTCCATGAATGTCATCCTATCATTTGTGCATAAATGTTTAAAGTTTCCATTTTGCAATGAGATCTTTACTATGCATCATAGTGTCTTTAATCCTGTGTCTTCCCATGGGAATTTTTCATTGGATTTCTTTTGGCTTGAGCCTATTGAACCTATTAGACCCCGTAAAGACTTCTTTTCCAAATCCTATCAAAAGCTTAAGGAAAAGCACATAACAAAATTATCCCTTAGCAATATGCCTCAACCCGTGATTAAGCCACCCATCCTTGATGATAGTATGATTGAACCTAAATCCCTTCCAAATATCCAAGACCCACCTATGACAAATTCATCACCCATTTTATATAAGAGACCATGAGATAAACAAAAAAATCCTGTTGTGCCTCCTAAAGTTAAACAAGTTTACACAACTAAAGTGAAAGTGGTTGAACAACCTCTTAAGGTTCCTTTTGTTCCTCTCTTAAGGGAAGAACATAAACCTATGGCTGATAAACTCGCTCCTACACAAACACAACTTGATAATAGAATGAAAAGAAACCTCAATGCTAGAGAGAGTAGGTGTAGACTTCATGTTATTTCTCATTTGTTAAAAGAAAAGGAAGAAAATAATGATACAAAATTAAAATCCAAACTTGTCTTCAGCAAGGCATGATGTCTCTCCTCCCTCGCCACAAAATAAACAACAAACTTCTATGGATATTATCATTAGACCTCTTGTTATGATTATATAGATGATGACATTGAAATTGGAAAGATTGATGAGGAAGTGTATAATGAGATAAATCTAATGTTTTCCTCTTCTATGAACCTAAATGATGATCTTACTATGATGTAAGAGCATCATGTCAAAATTATGCTTCCATGTAGAAATTTTTGAAATTTGATTCAATATTGTTGTTCTTACCTTGTAATAAGGTTATTAGAGTCATTTTTCATATATTTAAGGTCTTTAGGAGGTGTCAAGACTAAGTTTTGGGTCAAAGATGTGAAAGTTGTCACAAATTGCAAAAACAAATGTAAAAATTGCAAAATGCAACAAGGTGAAAAGTCATTTGTCTTGTAGGTCATTCCAAGGTAGTTAGAATTGAAGAGTCATGTTGTAATGCATATAAAAAGGCTTTTTTAACCATTTTGAACTCGTGGGTGATTGAGGATAAAAGATTGTATGAATAAAATCTTTGTTTCTTACATATTTTCTTAGAAATTCTTTGTTTTATATTGGCGTACAGCTCAGTACGGGCTTGTATGCATGTATTTTTTTTTTAAGTGATAGAGTAACCAACCACCTTCATTTTAGGTTTTGTTTCATGTAGATTGGTGGAGTTTTGCACCAGATATTGCCATTTTTTGTAAAAATAGTTAAAACCCTATATTAGGGTAAATAGTGGATAGGAAAAGTTGATTTTCTCTCATATTTGCTATTGCAAATTGCTAAGATTTGGTGGGAATGATCTTGACAACATATAATTGCATATTCTTGTGGTTTTAGACTGAATGGTTAAGAATGATGTGTGATTGATTGAAGTTCTTTGACTGTAATTATGTGCACTGTCAGAAAAAAAAAAGGGCAGTTAAGTGGAATGAAGCTAGGGTTTGTAAAATTACACATGGCTGTGAAATTTTGATGCATTATTTATCTTATTCAAGTCAATTTACAAATGTTAGAAGCATTGGATCGATGGATTTGTGTCTGGAGATAGGATATTTCATAAGCCCTACTTGTATTAAGGCCTAATTAGGTCTAGTATAGACTGAAACAGTCCTTTTTCAAGCATTCGTTCCAAAAGACTTAATCTTAATTTTAAGATATGCTTTAAACAAGCATGATGGGAATTCAAAGGTGTGATTTTTTATGAATTTTAGTGTATGGTTTGGAAGAAAAGTCTTGACAGTCCTTTTAGAGGCCTCCCTGCAACATGGACAGTCATGTTATTGAAGTTGTTTCTCAAAGTAACCCATATTGATATTTTGATATGATTTAGTACTCTTAAATAGGAATATGGAAGGTGTTTTACAATCATGAATGATGTTTTGCATTAAAAGTTATCTCTGACAGTATGTGTTAGGAGTGATATAAGAAAATCAAGACAGATAAAGAACAAATGGTAAATTTAGGGAATGGGAAATCTCTAAAAGCATTTGTTTTGGATGAATTAAGGTTATTAGAAGGTTAATGAAGGTTTGAGAAGATGGGTTTGGGCCTGAAGAGTCAAAAATCTAATTGGTGCTATGTTGAGTCATTGAAGGCATTGAATGAGGAAATGGAAAAGAGATGAGAGGGGAAGTGTTTGTGGAAAATTTAATTGGCATTAACAAGTCATTTTTAAATTGTTCAAAGTGTCTTGAAGGTTTGTAGAATTTGGAACTCTAATTTGCATGGTCGAGTATTTGATTCAATGGTTTTATGAAGGGAAAATTAAACTGGAAATGAGTAAACAAACTAAGAAGGTTTTGAGTTTTGACAAGTGAGATTGTGAAAGTGTTTTTTCTTCCTCTGTACTTGCATCAAAGTGGTATCAAAGCACATAAGGTGTTGGGTAGAGAGTTGGTATGTGGTTTGTGTTTTGTGTTGTGCAAGTTAAGAAGAAGCTAGTTGGTGGCCAAAAGACTACATTGAGGATGAGTGGAAAGGACCTAGGTGAGGCTGAAAAAGTTGAGAAAAGTGAGTTGTGAAGCAAGGAGAGACTTGCTGAAAGATGGAGAACTTGAGAAGGCATTTTCAAGTAGAGGAAGAGAGGATAAAGAGAAAGAAACAAGAGAAGTTTGATAGAGAGTTAGCAACAATAAAACAAGACATAAGAAGATTGGAAAAAGAGTTTGAAGAGTCCATGATGAAGTTGGAGCAGATGATGAAGCAAGCAACAAGTTGGAATTTGACAGTGAGAAAGAGAGTTACATGGCCCATAGAGAAGATTATTAGAAGGAGAAAAAGACAAGAAAAAATATAAACGAAGAAGAGAGAGAAAGAAGAAGAAGTGTTTGAATATGAAAATGAAGAATTCAAAGATGAAGAAGAACTAGTAATGAAGACCTTGATTTCAGAGAATGAAGACTTTGAGTTGGTGACAAGAATAGATGAAGAAATGATCAAAGAAGAATTGGTCTTGGAGATTTGAAAGGATATGAAAAAGGATGGAGGTATTGTGATTGAACTAATATATCATTTCTTTGTGATACTAATATTTTGGATAGGAAACAAGTTGAAGGTCAAAGCACAAAGGGAGAAATGAGATGTAGAGATGCCGCAAAGTATGGTGAATCTGATTCCAATTGGCAAAACAAGGAGCTTGATTTGTATGGAAAAAATGAAACCAAAGGTGAAAATGAAGGGGTTTAAGAGCAGTTTCAAGGTGGACCAGAAGCAGAGCATGCATAGGATGGAGATTTGTGGACAACTTAAAAATTCAAGAGGACTTGAAAATTTTCTTGGCCTGGAGTATGATGCAGGAGCATCATGTCAAAATTATGCTTCCATGTAGAAATTTTTGAAATTTGATTCAATATTGTTGTTCTTACCTTGTAATAAGGTTATTAGATTCATTTTTCATATATTTAAGGTCTTTAGGAGGTGTCAAGACTAAGTTTTGGGTCAAAGATGTGAAAGTTGTCACAAATTGTAAAAATTACAAAATGCAACAAGGAAGGTCAAAAGTTATTTGTCTTGTAGGTCATTCCAAGGTAGTGACAACTAAAGATTCATGTTGTAATTCATATAAAAAGGCTTTTGTAACCATTTTGAACTCGTGAGTGTTTGACGATAGAAGTTTGAATGAATAAAATCTTTGTTTCTTACATATTTTCTCAAAAATTCTCTGTTTTTTGTTGGTGTACGGCTCAATACGGGCGTGTATACATGTATAATTGTTTGTAAACGATAGAGTAACAAATCACCTTCATTTTAGTTTTAGTTTTATGTGGATTGGTGGAGTTTTGAATCATATATTGCCATTTTTTTTGTAGAAATAGTTAAAACCCTTTGTTAGGGTAAACAGTGGATAGGAAAAATTGAGTTTCTCTCATATTTGCTATTGGAAATTGCTAAGATTTGGTGGGAATGATCTTGACAGCATACAATTTCATATTCATGTGGTTTTAGACTAAGTGGCTGAGAATTATGTGTGATTGATTGAAATTATTTGACTGTAATTTTGTGCAATGTTAGAAAATAATAGTGTAGTTAAGTGGAATGAAGCTAGGGTTTGTAAAATTACACATGGCTGTGAACTTTTGATGCATTAATTATCCTATTCAAGTCAATTTAAAAAATTTAGAAGCATTGGATCGATGGATTTGAGTTTGGAGATAGGATATTTAATAAGCCCTACTTGTGTTAAGGCCTAATTAAGTCTAGTACAAACTGAAATAGTCCTTTTTCAAGAATTCATTCCAAAAGACTTAATCTTCATTTTAAGATATTTTTTAAATAAGCATGATGGGAATTCAAAGGTGCGATTTGTTATGATTTTTGATGTATGCTTTGGAAGAAAAGTCTTGATAGTCCTTTTGGAGGCCTCCTACAACATGGATAGTCATGTTATTGAAGTTGTTTCTTAAAGTAACCCATGTTTTTATTTTGATATGCTTTAGTACTCTTAAATAGGAATCTGGAAGGTGTTTTATAGTCATGAATGATGGTCTGCATTAAAACTTATCTCCGACAGTATGTGTTAGGAGTGATATAAGGAAATCAGAAAAAATAAAGAACAAATGGTAAATTTAGGGAATGGGCAGTCTTTGTAAGCATTTTTTTGCTGAATTAAGATTCTTAGAAGGTTAATGAAGGTCTAAGAAGATGGTTTTGGGCCTGAAGAGTAAAAAATCTAATTGGTGCTATGTTGAGTCATTGAAGGCATTGAATGAAGAAATGGAAAAGAAATGAGAGGGGCAATGTTTGTGGAAACTTTAATTGGCCTTAACAAGTCATTTTTAAATTGTTTAAACTATCTTGAAAGTTTGTAGAATTTGGAACTCTGATTTGCATGGTTGAGTATTTGAGTCAATGGTTTTATGAGGGGAAAAGTAAACTTGAAATGAGTAAACAAACTAAGAAGGTTTTGAGTTTTGACAAGTGAGATTGTGAAAGTGTTTTTTCTTCCTCTATACTTGCATCATACTATAAGAGTGTTGAGCTTGGTTCGTGTCCTAGTTTGACACTTGATGTTGTCCCTTTGGCTAGTTGTCTACCTTTCGCATATACTAAACAAGACTGGGATGTGGATGACCTATTATAGGTTGACTCACATGTGCCTTACTAGTATTTTTATTTTCTTTCTTTTGCATGTTTCTTTGTTTGATTTCATGTGCATAATGTGATCCCCAATACTGTTATGTTTGATGTATGTCTCTCTTTATGTGCATTCCTCTATTTGTATCTACATTCTTCTATATGTCATAAAATTTTATTTTTTTAATTTTTCTTGTGTTTTCCTTTTGGGTATGATGCAAGGTGTCAAGACATTTAGGTATCTTCCATGTTGACCTAAAATATTTTTCTTTGATTCCGCTCTCTATGTGTCATTCTTCCTTTTTTGTGAGTATTTGGAGAATGATGACACTTTCAAGCTCTATAATCACATTGTAGCAAAGATATACTAACCCTGAATCCATAGATCCGTTACGTGTTTTTAGGGGAAACCCCTTCCACTTAAATGATGTAGTTTCATTCGGGAACATATGACTTGGCATAGGGCTTTCTAAATAAGATCTCATGTCTTCTTTACGGTTAGCATTGAATATTTTCTACTTTAAATATATTTCTCACAAAAATGGTGTTAGCAATTGCTTTAAAGTGGGGGAATACATTGAAACTCATGTTTCACTATGCGATTTTATTTCTTCCTGTGATGCATCCTTTTCTTGGTAGTGTCATTGGGTTTGATGTCCTCTGAGAGTGATATTTATTAGCATATGAATTTCCTCTTGGTGGTGATGCTACGCATTGCATTCCATAAGTTGTGATTCTCTTATTCTATATTTTTCCTCTCTTGGAGACATTAGGCATGATGATCCCTAAGAAGATACCTTACATGAATTAAGCAAAGTCCCTTTGAACAAACCTATATATATATAATGTTCATAAATGTTTAGCATAATACAACTTGTTAACCTTGTTAAGCTCAAAACCCTCCCTTTAAGGACACCAAGCATAACACACCTTGCTTGCCAATAAAGCTTTTCCCATTTTCATGAGTGCTTAGCATAACGTAGCTTGTTAGGCCTTGTGAAGCTCAAAGTTTTTGTATTGTGGTGCCTTATTGAAGTTGTGAGGAGGATATATTTGATATGGTAGGGGAACCTAATAATATTCTCTCATTTTCCACCCGTTTGGGGCTCACCTAGTGGACAACCTGAGGTTCCATTATCCCATGTGAGCGCATGTGTTGTTTGCATAGAAGACATCGAGTTATGCTTGTGAATGTATTGGACAAATAACCTAGACATGTTTCACATCGCATTGGACAGTTGAAGCTTGGTCCACCTCCCTTTCTTCTAGGATTTTATGTTGTATGATTGAGTATATTTGTCATTGTTGCATATATATGTGTCTTGAATGTCTACTTTAGTGTGAGTTTATGCTTGTGCTCATCCTCTCACTAAAATGGTGGCTAAATGTACTGTAGGAAAAAGTATCCCTTCTTGAAACTTAATTTGGGAAATACTAATATTAAAATGAACTAAATTATGCCTTCATTTAGTATTGTAATATGTAATTTACATATTCACATTAAGTTTAGGGCCCTATTAATTAAAATTGACTTAATTGTGCCTTAATGTGGTGTTATAAAGTGTATCTTTACACTTTCACACTCATCTAGGGATTTACTAATTAATTGAGGTTAATTTTCTTTAATTGGCCCCTTTAATTCAAATCCAAGCCTAATTAATTACAATTTCTGAAGAGGAAAACCCGGCATTCATTAATGCCAAGACATAAAATTTATCATTGGAGAATGTGTGTCTCCTAGGTAAGTGACCTAGGACCCATTTGTCCAAGGGAAAATGGGTCCTCTCTTAGTCTTAGGACCTAAATTTTTATTATGTTTTTGGAGGTATTTCAATGATTTCAAATGTATATTCACATGGCATCTTGTGTTATTTGAATTTTGGGAATTAATGCTACATATGTATAAATATAAGGTCATTTCACTAATTTTCACCTAGTAATTTTATGTTTAGCATCCTAGAAAATTCAAGAGAGCATTACCATAGCAAGTTTATAAGATCAAAGAGCATTTCAAGAGAATTTTCAAGGCATTCAAGAGTATATTTATTGAAGAATTATTGCAGCAATCAAGATCCTATTATCATTTCAAAGTCTTCTTGTATCATGTATGTTATTTGAGCTAATATGTTGATGTAGTGTTCAAGATCCACTCAAGCATTCAAAGGCATTGTTTCAATTCAAGTTTCAAGATCAATATCCACATCCATTGAAGCCATTTCATGCTAGTTGTAGATCTACATTTCAAGGTTCATACAAAAGTTTGGTGAGTTGTGACATAGGCTTGTTCATTCATCATTCCTTTCATGCTATTTCATTTCATTTCAAGGTTTAATTACCAAAATGGGGTTTGACCAAGGCAAACCACCATTCACCAACAATAAAAAAAATTCCCTCTTGATTTGTGTTTGTAGATTTTAGGTGAAAGATCTCTTGAAGAGAAAATTTGCAAAGTTTTCAAAGTTGTATTTGTTGTTATCATTGTTTCAATTTCATAGAAACTCACCTATGAGATTTATTTCTGGCTATCTGAATATGAAAATTGGGGATATGGGAATGTAGACATAGTAGAAGAGAACCCAAAAACCATTTTTATAGAGCCATAGCTAGGACCCATTCGCCATAGGGTGAATGAGTCCTTAGTTAGCTTTAAAAAACACTTTTGGTGACTAGTACACATCATTTTGCATTTCTCAAATCTATGTTTTGATTTCTTTTTCCATTAGTATTGAGCTTAATCTTCTAAATTCAAGTTTTAGGTTGCATTTTGGAGTTTTTTTTTCTATTTTTAATCTTTCTCCCCAAAGTGTTGTTTAATCAGGACCCCCGTCCTTGCAAAAAAAGGAAATCAGTAGATTCACACTTTGACTTGAATCACCTCAAGGTTTTTAGTCCTTTCATTGCGTGGATCTCATTTCCTAATGAAAAAAAGGATAATAGTTTTATCTACTATCATTTTGGTGAAACCCCTTTTTCTTTCAATCCCCCAGCTTATTTTACCTTGTTTCACTTTTATTCCTTGGGATTTCTAAATATACAAGCCATGCCCATGAACTACCTCATCTCATTTCACTATGTATGGCCCATTCCCCATGCACTCACCCATCACTCCTCTAATTTTTTTTCTCAAGACTTGTGGATACCAACATTGGCTCATGTAAGAAAAATATTCCTTGAGCTTTCCCCATTTTACATAGGTATATACTGTCTTCTAGGTTGACCCTAGAAGACATCCCCCAATACACCTCCTTGACCATTTGAAGCACAATTATGACTTAAATAACCCAAGAAAAAATATTATTTACACATCAATTAAGAATTCTAATTTAATCACACATGACACATTTCCAACTATCACCTAAGTTTCGCACACATCCCCTATTTTAAACACTTCATATCATAGTTGTGGGTTCCACCTTACCTAACAAAACACAATTTTTACCATTGAAAGGTCCTCTACAATCATTAATCTTATCTAATCTATATAACACGTTGCTTTATTAGATACACATCACTAATCACTATCATGATTATCAAGTTCCTTTGGTTCCCACTGTCATAGATGAGGTAGAGGTGTTTGTGTTTCTTTTTGTGATTTATTGTCTATTTTTTTACCATTTTTTTTATCTGTGTAGCCCTAATATTCCACAAAATATATCATTATGGTCGCCATAATTCATTACATTATGGTGTGCCTTGACAATGTGTTTATTGGGGTATTTTAGTATTTTCATCTTGTTTTTTTTGTGTTACTCCTTCATGCACTTGGCACACCATCATGATAATCTCTTATATGATGGTGCATAAGGCCTAGTGATATAAATAAATTAAATTCCTTATTGCATGGAAATTCCTTCTTAAGCATGTATTTTTTATCAAAACCTATACCATATTAATTTTTATCTCATAAATCACTATCACCTTCCATTTCCTTACTAACATCTATAAAGAAGGGGGATTCATTGCTCATGAGTCTCTTTGATCTCAAGAGAGTCCTAGGGAATGAACTGTCCTAAACTACCTCAAGGAATAAATCTTAAGTGATGGAATAAGAGGTGAGAGTTCAAGAATCAGAGAGAGTAGATCACAGAGATTTTTTGGATAGACGGATGGGCTCCCAACCAAAGGATGACAGTGTGAAACAAGAATGGAAGCACAGTACGTTGGAGTCCTAGAGGTGTGCTGGTATCTCGTACGAATTGAAACTTGAGATTATCATAGAAAGCAACTAAATGACTACCTCTACTCTAACTGCTAATGACTCTTAGAATGCAGGAAGGTAATAGAGAACAGTAGAACTGAAATAAAGTAAAGTGAATGAAATGTAAATGATAAAACTGAAGAGGAGAAAGAAAATTCTCACAACAACCTAATAAATGAATCCTCCAACAAATAAATATGTTCAATACCTATACACAAGATTGAGGGAAAATTTTGGGGTTGTTTAGGGGTTTTCCTCAATCAAACCCTCGTTTCGGTGTTCCCACCTCCATGGACATCTAGATAGATAGAGAGGAATAATAAGAAAAAATGAAATGAACACAAGAGTGAAAAGAGAAAACCATGATCAAAGAGGAGAACCCATATCATGAAATAGAAATGCAATAGATAGGGAATGTGAGAAATCCAAAGATTCTCAAAGACACAAGATAAGAAAGATATCACCTACAAGGCTTAAGGAAGCGAGAGAGAGAGAGAGATAGTTGTGAGAGCCAAGAGAGTTGCAAAGAGTGTTGTAAGAGCTTGAGAGTTATATTGTAGCAAGCTATAGGAAGATGTGATAGCAAGATAGCAAGAGAAAGACAAGATAATTTCCAAAAGACAAGCCAACAAGAAGCTATGGAGAGAAAATGAAGCAAGATAATGGATTTAAAAGAGATAAAATGAGGGAAAAGAAGGTTCTCGATCCGTTACAATGTGTACCAGGCCATTACGGCCAACAAAAGTAGTTGACAAGTGGAAAGGCACTCGAAAATGGTTGTTTGAATGTTGAAATGTCATGGGATGCTATCTCAATGCATAGATATATATCCACATGGAAAACTAATGTCTAGACACATCATGCTACAAAACAATAGGAATGAGGAAGACACAAGGTTTGATGCAAAGTTGATGTATGAGGATAGCTACTGAAAAGGGGTCTTGAGTATCCTAAGAGAGTAAAAGGATGATGCGAGTGATAAAATGAGCCTACACAAGTTCTAAGGGAGTGGACACTAAAGTGGATACAAAAATGCATGTGAAATTGCAAGGGTGCAATTTTACGACATTACAACATCATTTCTTATCTCCAACATTTATAAATCAAAGTATGAGTGACTATGAATTAACCACCCATAAGTCATGTGCCACTTTTAAAATAATTCTATAAAACCACTTTCAAAATGTAACCTGAAGCATGAGGAAATAAAATTCCATAAAAACTTATTAAAAGAAAAATAGCTATGAAGATTTTCAAAATAAAACATGTATCCAACCATGATCACATAGATAATGATAATAAATGCATGTAGACTCATAATAATTGTTAATAACCATAATAAAAATAATATCAAAACATTACCATAACACATATTATAAATGTTACATTACATCAAAATCAATCTCTTTATATGTAAGTCAAAAAAATATGTATGTGCAATATATCAAAATTATTGATACATCATTATAATTGTCTAAAAAATAAAAATACATCAAAACAAATGAACTCATCACAAGTACATGACCATACCCCCTTATATCTAGCTCCCACTATCTCCAAAAACCTCTTGTGGGAGTGAACCTAATGAAGGTGGTGGTGGGCCTTTCCTCAAAAAACCCATGGATACTAATATTGACCCTAATGTTCCTAAAAACCACTATAGTGATCTTCATATGTAGCTTCCTTCTTTTCTATCTGTATTTCCTACTCATATAGCAGAGATCCATTATATTGATCCTCTCTTAGGGCTTTCTACACATTCATCACATCCATAATCAATTTTGTGAATTCTTGTGCCATCCCTTCTGGTGTGAGTAGGGACCTATCTATGCCTCTATCATATCAAAGCCACTACACATGTACCTAAGCTTTTTCACTCTCAATGTTCAAACCATTGCTTTCTACATGTACCTAAAAAAATGTGATTATATCCCATCCAAATGAGATGATAGACTATCCCTCTCAACTCTAATTTTATCCCCACCTACTTGTATAGTGTTTATTTTTAGTCTTAACCCACACCTCTCTACTTTAATGGTCACTAGTTGTAGTTGTGCTATACTAAGGTACACCTTTAAATTATCTCTCTCTACCTATACCCTATATCTCTTCCTCTCCAACCCTAATATTATCACATCTCTAACCACTATATCAACACCTAGACTCTCTAAAGTGATCTCCTTGTCCCTAATGATCCCACCCTTGATGGGCTTACTTTTTGTGTCACTACTACCACTATCCCTATCCACACATCTTGCATCTTCTCTTCTCCATCCCCTCTAAATCCTCCATCTCCTACATCCCCTATATCCTCTCCATTTCTTCCATCTCCATCTCCCCCATCTCCAACATCTCCATGCCTTGCAACTATTGCTAGAACCTTCCCTCTCGCCCTCCCCTCTATCTTTCTTTTTCAACTTCACTCTTGGGCTAACTCCTCTAGTCATTATCATAGACTATGTGTTGTAGGTATCATGTGTATCTCAAACCTCACCTACTCCTAACATGCCCAAAATCTTGCCACCATCTTACATTTTCCACATCGTCACTAATTACCCATCCCAAACTTAGGTACTACAACCAAATATCCACTTCCATAAATTGTTATAGTTGGTGTCCCTAATACAATATATCTTTTTCACACATAAAAATATGTGTGGCCGTATCAAGATGTCTTGTTGAGATGTCCTATTGAATACTAAACTACCAAAACACTTGATCTAGCTAATATTGCTCTATATTGTACTCTTGGTGGCCCACCAAGTAGCACAAAATTTGTGCATAGCATAGGTATCCTACATCATCCGTCCATGCCTCCACTCCTACATGGTCTCCACATGATGTCTTGTAGGGTGATATTATCTAGTACTCACTAATAAAAGCACATATCCTCTTTGAATACTTCACTAATATGCATATAGCTCATACAACTATCAAAAATCTTGTATTCCCACTAGCCTACCCACTACAATGTCATACCATGCAAAAACTAGTAGCAATATCACTAACATAATGTTGTACCTACCCCTATTATCCCACTAAATATAGATCCTTATTTAACAATGTCAACACATAGAAACATCATGAAAACACCCTTCTTCCAACAAGTTTGTCATATAATCTATCAATTATATGATATTATTTTCAGGTATCAAGATACCACTAATAAGACCCATCAACACAAATGGAAACCCTTCCACTTAACCTTCAACCATGCATGCATCCAACTCTAGGGCCAAACTTGTTAGTGGTATGTCCCTCCTACCTTCTAGGTACCTATCAACATTAGTGGTTGTACAACTTACTAGTAGACCATATCCTCCCAAACCAAGATTTTTAAAATCTATTAGACACCCTCTTAGGTCACTATCATCTCCCCTATCAATAGATGGAAGGTATAACTCTCATAGTGAACCTACTTTTCTAATGTGATCAACATGGCTTAGTTCTCTTAGACTTTGGGCATCATCACTATATCATATAGGCCCACTATTTCTAGAAAACTTGATCTTAATATTTAAATATCCTCAACAACTCAATAACCCCTAAGAACCTCTCATGTGTTAGCACTACTAACAATTTCTCCTACAATCATCGCATATTATTAACATATTGTTTCTTTTAACATTTCTTCTATTTTACCCTTGAAACACAAATGTTGATATTCCTAGTAGAAACTCCTCACTTAAAAAAAAATTCCACTACAATGAAAATGTTATTTTTAGTTTCATGAATGTTGTTTTTAATAGTACAAAATTTTCTTTCTTAGTTGAAATTTCAATTTAGTAGATACACTTCAAGTGGCTACACAAATTACTTAACAATAAAAATAGTTTGCTAAAGATAGATGTTGTGTCTAGAGCTTTGCTAGGGTTTCTTGTATCTATGGTCATTCTTGGCCCCTCTTATGTCATACCGCACCTTATGTGCATAATTTTCTCATTTACTATGTGTACAACCACATTTACTATGATTTTCTTGGTTGTATTATTCCTTCAACCAGCTCTAACCCAATAGTTCTTGCTAGTGTTGGTGGTTTGATGGATTTTCTCAATGGCTCCTCCACTGAACAATCATCCCAAGAAATTTGTTTCAAAAGTGTTTCATGAGGTAAGTCTTTTGATTCCCTAACTGAGTGGTGTTACCCATGCCATATTTTGGTTTTGCATGTCAATGGTTAGAGCAACATACTCTTGTTGGTTTTTTTTTTGGGAGGAATCCCCTTGAAAGTGTGCTTAAAGAGTGGGTTCACAAGGCCTAGGTCCCTCATGGGGTCTGCCTTGATATGGTCCAAAATTTGACAAAAGCATTTTTTTCTTTTTCACTTTTTGGAGGTCAATCATGTTCAATCAATCCTGAACCATGGTCCTTGGTATGTCTGGTCCTCTTTGTTGGTTTTCTAGCCATGGACCTAGGACTTCATTGTCTTAGATGACACCAAGTTGTGGGTTCCAGTCTAGATTGAGTTTCTTGGTTTGTCGTTTCCCTATGTGCATTTTTTGTAGCATATTTCCTCCTCTTTGGGGAGGGTTATTTGTGTCGAACCAGATAGGTTCTTTCAATATTTCCCTCAAAAGTGAGTCTACATTGAAGTGTACCTTTCACAAGATTTGAAATGGTCCATTGATATTCAAATTGGTTCTTTTCGGTATTACCCAGAAAGTCACTTATTTTAATCTGTTGAATACTTGTTATAGGTGTCAGTCTACTAACCACAAGATTAAGTATTTCCGTTTGGTAGTTCCTCGTACTCCATCACCGCCATGGGATGCTGATAAGCCCCATTAGGTGGAAGGTGTTGCCGCAAAACTAGAGGAAAAGTGGACAATGGTTACCAACTGAAAAAACAAGTCCAATGGCTCTAGGATGGTTTCCAAAACCTCTGAGCTGATAAAAGAAGTTTCAAACACTTATATGAAGGGGGAGGAAGCCCATATGGGATCTAATAGCACTTCAGTGCAGCCAAGGCCTAATGCTATGCCCCAACCTGCCTCAATTATGGTAGCATAGCTGACTGAGTCCCTTGTGTAGAGAGTTCATAGGAGGTCTTGAAGTCCTTCTCAACCTCTAGAAGGACAATATGTTTAGGAGAAATGGATACATTCATCTCTGCCTTTTCAAATTGCTTCAGTCCCACCAAATTTTTTACAAAATCGCTTCTCCACTCTGGACAAGGAGCTGGACTCTGATGATATGGAGGAGTTTCATTCATGAACTTCCTCTCATGGAATGTTTGAGGTCTGGAAGACCTCTCTAGGAAGTATTATGTTAGGGATAATCTTCAAAAATATATTGGTATTGATATTTCTATGTCTTTAATAAGTGAAATTTATTGGTTTTTTGCTTTCTTTGACTTGTCATTCTATTTGGCTAGCCAGTAAAATGTATTGTACTGAGCATGAGGATGGACATGGCGAAGTGGTAACCTTTTTGTCCCCACGGTGGCACACTTGTGTGGTTGATCATGGGTCTAAACCCACACATCATCTCATCTAGATTCTTCTTAACATTGATAATCATTCCTTTGGGATTATTAATATTTATTCCTCAAATGATGCTATTGAAAGATCTCTTCTCTAGCGATGGATTGTTGATTCATTGCTAGTTGCTACTTTGCTACTTTGTGGGGATTTCAATATGGATGAGGTGGTGTATGACAAGGATGGTACTTTTCCATTTCGATGGGCAACTAGCAAAAGAGAGGCATGGTACTACATGTGTAATAAATTCAATCTTTTCGACCCCAATATTGGCCACTTCCACTCTCATTCTCTTTGGCACACTTGGTGCAATTATTGAGATGGGTCTGACAGGATATTTAAACACCTTTATCATGCTATGATCTTGGCTCAATAATTTTTCTCTTTTGTCAGCTCTTTGCCACTTTTGGTAAGGTCGTTAATGGATGTGATGTTGTTAGACCACTTTCCCATTACATTTTGCATTAAATGGGAATTAAAGTAGCCTTGTGCTAGCACAACCTAGTTTTTTTTAACACCTCCTTGTTGATTCATTAGCCCACACTAGCCCATCTCCGCACTATATGAAATTTAGAATGCATTCCACCTCACAATATAGGCTAGGTTGTTTGGTGGAATGATGTCGTCACTCACACCATGAGGTTTCTTCGCATTTATGGGCACTAGTTGGCCATCTTTTGTAGATGGTCTTATGAAGTGACCATGTTTGACCTTCGTACTTCCACCGAGGCCTTGGTTGCTAACCCCTTTTCCTCTTCTTTGCAAGTCAGGGTTGTGTAGTTAAGGCATAAAAAACAAGTCGTTGATAATTATGCTGCTAGAGGAGCACAAATCAAGGCCAAACTTTACTGGCTTAAAATTGGAGATCACACCTTGAAAGTATTTTTCCTAGCTTTTCAAGCCAAATACTCATCTCTTGGTATCAAAATAATCAAAGAAGATAATATAGTGCTTTTCGAATTTCTTGACATTCTCTAGGCATTTGTTAGACACTATGAGTAGGTGTTCACAACTCAAGAGAAAACTTTGGAGTGGCATCAAGCACTTCAAGATTATCTTGTTGTTGTGCCAAATAGGCTCTCCTTAGCCTAGAAATCCTTATGTGAGCAATTGATAACAATTGAAGATCTTAAAGAAGTTGTCAGCACTATGGTTGATGATCAGGCCTCAGACATTGATGGTTTCCTTTGTGAATTTTACAAAGCCCTTTGGGATTGTGTTAGGAAAGATGTGCATAAGGTTTACCTTAAATCTTTTCATTCTAAAACTTTAGGAAATCTTATCAATAAGGGAAATATTAAATTCATACCTAAATCTAGTGATCCTGAGGATATCTATAACTGGTGGCCCATCATGCTCCTCAATGTCTCTTATAAAATTATTTCCAAAGCCCTTTCCTTGAAAATCCACCATCTTTTGCTTCAGATTGTGCATCTAAAGAAAACTAGATTCATTAAGTCTAGGTTCATCTTAGACAACATTATTGTTATTTGGGAAGGTATGGAATGGGCGAGATGCTCAAATAAAAAAGCTATCTTCATTAAAATTGATTTTTCTAAAGCTGATGATCACATTGAATGGACTTTCATACTTGCCATGATGTTTTCCCTAGGTTTTGGTCCTCAATTCATATAGGCTATGCAAATTTTGTTTTCTGATGCCTTTGTTTGCATCACCATTAATGGCTGCCAGTCCCCCTCATTTGGTCTATTCCATTCCATTCATTAGGTTTGTATGCTTGCCCCCTCACTTTATGTGCTTTATATTAAGGGGTTTGGGTATTTTTTGGCTCATGTTATTTCCTAGATGTGGGTTCGTGGCATCTTTTTTCCTAATTCAAGAGCCTAGATGGTCAATGGCCACTTCGTCGATGATTCTTTTCTCACATTATTGGAAGAGGAAAATAATGTCAAAGTTGCTCTTGATTGCTTTGAGACTTTCTACCAAGCCTCTAGTTCCACCATTCAATGGCACAAAACCTTATGTTATAGACAATCCGTCCTACCCAATCTTCACTAGATTCAGCATTATGGCTAGAAGTGTATTGTCCTGGAAAAATATTTCAATTTTTGGGCATGGGTATGTGCAGGATCATCATGGAAAAAACAGGCCCTTAAGTGGCAAAAAATTTAGAAAAATCAAAGTTAGGCAACTTGACGTAAAAATTTGAATAATTTATCTATATTATTTCAAAAATATGTAATAATATAATCTATAGAAAATTGAATGTAGTTTCTAAACTACTAGGTTTGTTTAAAAAAAAAAAATCTATTTGGTGAAAATTTGAAATTTCAATGCAATGGTACTTAAATTTGGGAAAAATAAGAAGTAGGTGTTTGTCTACCACTAACACCAATAAAATGAAAATATTTTTTATAATATTTTGCATATAAGTAGAGGACTCATGCCCCAATGTGATGCATATTTTTTTGTAATATTTTCTAGGTAAATAATTAATTATGAATTTTTATTACAATTTTTTAAAAATATAAAACTTCATATGTCGACCACCTTAACTTGGTAAAAACTTCATGAAATTCAAATTTTCTTTTTTTAATCCTATAATATCGAGAAGCATAGAATGTGATGCATGTTTTGGATTAAAAAATGTGATACTATTTGAAAGCTATAGATGTTTTTCATTGACTTATCAATCAGGACTTTAGTCGTAATTTGAATAGAAAATGAATAATAATTACTTCTTAAATTGAAAGTAAAGCATAATTTATATTGGTGGAATGCTGAGAATCTCCTTTAAAACCCCTTTTCATTTCATTAATTTTGGGTAAAAAAATAGTCATCAGCCACATATCCATCATATTGCAACTTTTTGGCCCATCATTATCCTGTACATACCCGCATTCCTTTTTCTTTTTAGGCTTCTTCTGCTGATCTTTGGCAATCAGTTCTTTCTTAGATTGAGCAGAAACTTTCTTTCTAGATTACCAAGCCACTCTCGCTAGCTAGAAAATTCTAGATTTTCTCTAAGGTGCTAGCAGCGACTCATGTGTATTATTCTTCCTATTGGGCCCCTTTGAAGGCCTCATATATGCTAAATTAAAAAAGCTACTACATGATTTTCTATGGGCCTCTTTTGAGACTCACTTAGGGTGTCATCGCATTTCCTAGGAGTTTTAATTCCTACCCAGAGACTATGGTGGGCTTGACCTTCTCTCCCCTTAGTGAAAACGAATTTCTCTTTGTGTCAAGTGGATTATCAGATCGCTTACTAGTGATGAGGCTTGGAAAATCTTCCTCAAGCATTGTATTCAATCTGGATTTCCAGCACACATACCTTCTTGGAAGGGAATTGGCTTTCAAACCTTTTTGGTTATGAGGGAGACAGTCTATATTGTGGGAACTTTAGTGGCCAATAGAATTTGGAGAGCTTGGGAGGTTGTTGAGCCATAGTTTCACTAGTCTAGCTTTGGCTTTCGTGAAGGGCTCTTGCTTAATTAGTAGAATGTGTGGTGGTCACCTCTATTTTCTAGTCCTAGTCGACCTTTGGCCAAGCTTCCTTATCTTAAGGCCCTTAGGTTTCATAAGAAGGGTATGTAGACACTTCAACACTTATTTCATAGATTTTCCTTGGGAGGCTTTTCGTGCTCAATATGGTTTTCAAAACCATGATTGTGAAACCTAAAATGGCCTGGTGAATGTCATTCTAACTGATAAGCTTCATAAGGTGGGTATTCGTGGCACCAAGCCCTAACGGAAGTGGTACCCAAATACCCCTTTCAAAAATTACAAGCCTTAGCTTGGTTATCAATACCTTTCACGCATTTTCCTATGATTGACAGTTTGAACTAGAGATGGTATCTCTAGTCTTCAGTGTTTGTTTAGTGTAAAATATTTCCTGCTACTTGGTCTACAAGTGTTGAGACAAAACTTTCCCACTTTGCTTGGTGTATTCTTTTCAAAGGCTTACCAGTGGGATCTCGGCTTGCTCACCTGGGGGTCCAAGACCCTCATTGCCCTTTTTGTGGGTAGGATGAGTCATTTAAGCATCTCTTCTAGTTTTGTACTAGAGCTCAACAACTATGGAATTAGATTCATGACTTCCTTTGGTCGTTCATGCCAAATCCTTTTTCCTAGCATATGGTTTTGTTGGATGACTCTCCTAGGCTTCCCAGTAAGTATACCTAGATTTGACACACTGTCAAGGTAGAAATCCTCTTCAGTATTTGGAAAGATAGAAATTCCTGCATATTTTCTCATATCTAGATTGATAAATTTGTTTCTAAAATAATAGAAATAATACACCCCACCTTTTAGGAGACAGAGCACAAGGGTAGGGTTCCTATTTCATAATTGTTACACTCAAGGAAACCTTAAAGATCTCAATATGAAAATGGAAAGGGGGAAAGAGATCTTGCAATAGGGTATTGTAGGGTCTGATTATGACTTAATGAGGGGCTCACCACCAAGCTAGGGATTGGAAAAGATAATGGAATGCAAGATCTAATGTTTAAACCTAGTGATGCATGAAACTTGAATGTATGGCCTAGAAATGCGTGCAAGATAAAACATAAAGGTAAGAAATAAGAATGGTGCACCTGGGAAAGTTGTGAAGACTTGGAAACAACTTTGAATTACTAAAAAAGCCTAATTTTGAGCACACTGGGACTCATATGCCACTTCTAGCGTATCAATCCTAGATCAAAGTTTTTGGTCTGAAACTGGTTTTCGACAATGTAAATTCTAGATCTACAAAAATCTTGAAAATTTCCTATAGTGGGATTCATACGCCACTTCTGGTGTATCAGTCCCATTCTACTTTTCTAGAGAATTAGGGTTTGTTTCTGCTCTTCAATCTCTACTCTTTCTCCTTGACCTAATTTTTGGATCTAAAACTACTGATTTTGGACCTATAGGTGACTTTTTGTGAAGATGACAACCTTGTGATAACTTGATGAATTCCTCCAACCTTGCAACCTAATCTTAAAAGGATCTTCAAGTCTTCAAATAACTTAGATCTACAATCACACAAAGAGAGCGGGAAAAATTGTTGATTGTTAGGGAATAAAGGTTTGCCTTGGTCAAACCCCTTGTAGGTAATTATACCAAATGATGAGATGATGAAATGAAGGCATGAAAAATGAAACAAAGAACATGAATCATGGACAATGATACCTTGAATGATTCCTTTTAAATGGTGTCTTGTAAATTTGCAACTCAACATGAAGTGGCCATGAAGGATGTAGATCTTGATCTTGACAATAGGTGCAAAACAATGCTTGATCTTGGATCTTTAATGCTACATCACAACACTAGCTCAACAACATGCTTGATGCTTGATAATCTTGAAATGATAATGTATCTTGAATTACTACAACAAATGATGAAGAATCTTCCCTTGAGTGCCTTAGAAATGAACTTGAATGCTCTCTTGGTGATCTTGTAAAGTCTTGGAATGCTTAACTCTTAAGTGCTTGATTTGATATCACGAATGCTTTTGTGTTCAAAAATAATGATTGGAGACCTTGTTTATATAATAATCCATCTAATATCTCATTAATTGGATCCCAAAGGTCAAAGTTCATGAAATTTAAACTTAAAACCCAAATTTTCCCACTCAAAACCCTAAAAATAAGACAAATGGGACTCATATGCCATATGTGACGTATGGGTCCCACCTAGGTAGGACTCATATTCCCAAGGTAGCTTATGGGTCTCACATGGCCTATTTGGAGAGAGAAAGTGTTACGAAGTTGAGAAATTAAGTTTATTTGAGGTCTATGTCTGGATTTTGGCTAAAATATGCCTTAGGATGCATAATATAGGGTATCAGGGGCCTATTAATGATGATATTAAGATAATAAATATAGGAGGGCCCAAAATCCAATGTGAAGGTGTAAATAAATACTCTTTACAATGATAAATTGGGTCTATTCAGCTAAAAATGGCCCCAAATCCAATGTAAGAGTGTTCAACACATTACAACACTAGATTAGGTTCATTTAATTTACAAGCCTCCTAAATTTAATGTGAGGGTGCAAATAAATACACTTTACAACACTAAATTAAGGAAAAGTTAGGTTTATTTAGCTTTAAAAAGGCCCCAAGACCTAATGTGAATGTGTAAAACACATTACAACACTAGATCAAGGCAATATTAAGTCCAATTTATCATTAATTATTCCCAAATCAAGCAAGGAAAAGGTGCACTTTTTCCATTACTACATTTAGCCCCCACTTTAGTGAGAGGATTAAATTGCTTCAAACTCACACTAAAGTAGACATTCAAGATGGGTACAATTTTACCAATGTGGATGGTCTAGGATGACAAAGATCAAGGGAGTGATCAAGCCCCTAATATTCAAGATCTTACGTCAAACTAACTTAAGCACAAAAGAACACACAAAAGTTGTACGATTTGCAACACAACAAGATACACAAATATGCAATGTCAATAACTAAAAGAAAGAAAAAAATAAGAAAAATAAGAAATGAGGTGGATCAAGCTTTGACCATTTTTCCAACAGGATGTGGATCAGATCTAGGCTATTTGTCCAAAAATGCATGCTCACTCTGAGCCAACAAAACTTCAGGTTGTCCACTATGTGAGTATCCAAAAGGGTGAGACACACAACTGGTATGTTCCCACAAACATGAGTGGCTAAGGGAATTCATGCCTTTGTTAAGCTCCCATACAACCAAACCAAAGCTATACCTCTTGATAACTTTGATAAGGCACCATGCACTAATGATCTTCGAGCTTCATGAGATAAGAACAAATTTGTATGCTTGGAGCTCATAAACAAAAAATGAACTTCAGGCTTCATGAGGCAAGCAAAAATTTGTATGCTTGGGACTCATAAACAAACAAGAGGGCACCACAAGCATGAAAGGTGTGTTATGCAAGGTGGCCATATAATAAGGATTTTATAAAATAATGTAAAGGTATGTTCAAAGGGATCTTGCTTAGTTCATGTAAGGTCTCTTCCTGGGGAACATCGTGCCTAATGTCTCCAAGAGAGGACAATTCAAAGAAATATTATACTCTTGGAGGAAATCAAACCACCAAGAAAAGGATACATCACAAGAAGAAAGAAAATTGTACAATGAAACATGAGCGTCTATGTATGCCCCCACTTTAAAGTAGAAGGCATGCGAGCTTATTTAGAAAGCCCTATGCCAATCCATATGTTTCTAAATTGAACTACATCATGAAAAA